>JAOVYX010017063.1:0-22029 GCA_035668315.1 Drosera spatulata | reverse complement strand
AATCTAGACAAAAATTGAAGTTTCTTTTCAATTTTACCCATGCATTTAATGCTTTTCATACTTTGACTCATTCAATGTAATTCTTCTATTCCTTCGACGAGTTTGTCATCTAGTGAGTGTAAGCTTTCCCTTTCAAAACTTGAAGCGAGCTACTCCCTCCATTCCAATTCATCCGTTCTTAGAAGAGTTGAATGGAGTTCCAAAATATCTGTCGTTTGAGATAATCTAGACAAAAATTGAAGTTTCTTTTCAATTTTACCCATGCATTTAATGCTTTTCATACTTTGACTCATTCAATGCAATTCTTAAATAACTTATCACTAATAAGAGGAAGAATGGAATTTTCTTGTGTTACTAAGATGTGCCATTAAGATATCTTAATATATGTGTTTTGTTGAAACAACTGATAAATTGAAACGAAGGGAGTATTGACCTTGTTTTGATCATTTCTCATATGATTACTAGTTGGCGACCAATTCTCTAGGCTAGGTTCTATTACACTCAACATGTAACATTAACCTTGACTGTGAGGCGCTATCGCCTTAAGTATGTCGATTAGATGAATTATACGTAAGTTCATTGTCAATTGTCATCTAACAATACATATGTTTCGACGAACTTATCGCTATTTTCTCATCTCCGACGTTTATGTGGCACCAATATAACCTACATCATGTGGCTTTTGTCCTAGAGAGACAATAATAATGCAATAATCGCACTGGGACGAGTAGCGATAGTGATTAATGTTCAACAAAGCAAGCAAATATACTTGATCTATGAAAAAGATTTTTCCTTTTCTTTATTTCATTCATTTTAATTTGATTGAAATTTTTTTAATTAATCCTAAAATAAATAAAATATTAAAAAAATTATTTTATTTTAATAAAAAATTTATAAAAATTAAATATATAAATAAATTTTAAATTCTCGTATCAAAACCAAAATACTCCTCTCTCTCAAATTCAAATTGTAAGCACAAAATCTCGCTTGATTCTCACGGGAAGATCGAGCAACTAACCGTTACACCCATCCTCATTTTCCGTGTCGTTTTCTCCCCTCTCCCTCTCTCTCAAATCAACACATCTCACCACACAAATCTCAGAGAGAGAAACACTAGATGATCAAATCCACCATCTAATCCGATCTCCGTCTTCGTTTTCCCATCGAGCACCGAGGATGAATCCAAGGATTACGCGATTCGGATCTGAAAACGCAGCAGCGAAGGGGGTGATTCCCCAATTCGGATCTGGTTGCGAGTTTAGGACGTAAATACGAGGGCACCGATGTAGAATCGAAGATTGGGGTGAAAATGGAATTCGATTTCGACTCGATCGAGTCCGGACAGAATCAGATCTGATATTGCTTCTTCCTCTACCTTCTCGCAGTGGTGGCCGATGGTGGTGAAACAAAAACCTTGATGTGATCGAAGATCTCGGGCGGCGATGGGGTTGATTCCCTGACATACCTGTCCAGATCTGAGATCAGAAGGGTCCATCAAGGCCGAAACGAAACCACCTTGACGCCGCTGCTGTCGAGAGAGGAATGAAACAGCAGCCAGGGTTGAAACCCTAGATCTGAGAGCACTCAAGGGTGAAACCCTAGATCTGAGAAGTCGGGGGTGACTCCGCAATTTCGCTTATGCGATTCGAAGATCAAGGATGAATCTCTAAGGGCCATGGTGGGAATCAAAGATGGAGCGAGGATCGGACTTTGATTCCGACCTTTGTCTCCAAAAGGATCTGAGATCGCGCCGACGGCCGGGGCTGATTCCTCGAAGCCGTGAAGCGGATCGATGATGACCTCGGCGACCACGAAAGTAACTTTCGTGTTGCGATGGGAATCGAGGATTGGAGTGTCAGACGATCGAACCCAACTTGGCGACTTGGAGTGAAACCCTAGTTTGCCCCCGTGGCGGATTGAGGATTCGAAATAGAATCAGGTCTGTCATGGGCCAATTATGCTCGGTCCGTTGAACAGATTCTTGACGGTTCAATTAATATGAAGGTGATCATATATGACATATCTGAGGACACGGGTGTTCAGCTCTGGTCCATGGTATTTGACACTTAAGTTTTGAAGCTTAGTCGCAATATCTTTGTCCCAAAATACTGACGAGTGACATGCCGTTTTCTTGCACAATGTTTTAAATCCTTCAGACCTTCGATCTGAGTGATGCCACTGGCTAAAAAATATAAAACACATGTCGACACTCCCTTGGAGTAGCACACTGAAGGACTATGCCGAAATTCTAGGCATCTAGGAGTTATTTTTGCATGTCCTGAACATCTGCCACTTCCTTTTAAGTATGAGTCACAAAGTAGAGATCTGCTTGACACATGCACTCATATCATTTTTAGCTTTTGAGACCTAGCATGAGATAATACCAAGTCCAAGTTTATCTTCTATAAGCTTTTAAGTTAAATTTCTGCACATCACCTTCACATCGCGAGCCAGGCCAAAGCGTTGTCAGCTGCAACAGTTTAGAATGCATTACCAAGCAGGCAATTGATGTAGAATACTGCGTATTGGAGGTCAAGCACCAGTTCATAGTTGATTGGTAGGGCCAAGGTTGACATCGTTTGGAAGAACTTACCCCAAACAGACCCAAAAACTGAGTTACTTCAAGCACCAGTTTTCTTGTTGTTCACTTAACTTTGAAGGGATAAAATATCAGTTTCTGCTTTGATATATTTGTTTCTCTGAAATAGGCATCAACAAATGTTCTTTCATCCTACTGACTAGATCGATTTGTTAAGTAAGGTAAGCTGGAAAGCAGTGTTGATGTCTGAGGTAACGCTTTCTTCCAGGATTTGCTGGGTACTTCGATTCAACGCTTTACAAAGATGTGCATCTTGGCATGGAGCATGGAGTGTACATTTTGGAATCTGGATGTCCTTTATTCAGAGAAGAACTGTGTCTTGCATGGAGTGTACATTTACACCACACTGACTGTATGTTGTGGTTTAATTATCTATGTTATGAGGCATGTCTTCTACCTACGCCCAGAGGTCTGTCATGCCCCAATTATGCTCGGTGCGTTAAACGGATTCTTGACGGTTCAATTAATATGAAGGTGATCATATGGGACATGTATAAACTAAGTTTATTCAAATTCTACCATGATACCTGCTTCAATCTGAATTTCTTTTGTGTTGGCACGGAAACTGTGGCTCAGGATTCCTCTAAAGAAACATGAAGAAGACAGCAGCACGGACAATTGTCATGTGGTAAGTGAAGCCCCTTTGTGCATATTTTAGGGAAAAAATCAATGTCCAGCCGACAGATTGTTTAACATGATAAATTATGCCTGTTGATGAAGGGATCTGGGATTCGCCATTGGCAAGATAATGGCGAGAGATACAGTATATTCTCCTACTTACTGGAACGTTTACCATGGAATAGAGTTGTGAAATTTCTTTTTCTTTTTTTAATAGTTTGTTTTGCATAAACTAGTCTTTTAATGAATGCACTGCTTAAACTAATCCATGAAGGAAAAGCGAATCCAATCAATGTGAATGTGAATATGTTACGAACAATTTTGTTTAAATCATGTGCAATTTGTTTAGGCAAAAGCATGGTGTTTTATTCCAAATAGTTGTTCTGGAAGTAGAGTAAGAAAGCAGTTGGTCCAAGTTAGCTATTTTCTCCATCGTTCTAGCTTGTCTGAGATACTTTTTTGGGCTCTCGGTAATTTCGTTGTTGGCTAGAGGAATGTGATTAAAGTTTATGCTCTGTCATGATGCTTAAGCATTCCATTTTGCCTCCTCAGTAGGGCGTGGAGCAAATCGATTCTTGGGAAATCTGGAATTCATTTCGCTTTCTGTGTGAACATCACAGTCAACTCTCAATAGCCCTTGATGTCTTGTAACTTAAGATGTATTATCTTTGACATGCTCTTCCTCTTTACTGTTTCGTTATATCATATTTTCCCATGATCCTCTGGAGTTGGATCACTGCGATAATTATCTTGTGTCTTCCCTTTTCTCTTGTTGATAGTAGTAAAATGCTATGTAATCTTGAATGTAGACTCATTAAGGTTTTTTGCTTTTTCGCTGGAGATGCATGCAACCTCTGATACTAATGTGATGATATCATCTGTCTTGGTTTCAACTTAACTGATTAGTTTTAGTTGTCAAGCAACATCCTTTAAGGTCTTATTTGGACTATGTTGGCTTCCTCTATTAAAGGATGGAGCCGCTTCCTGAGCAAGAGAGGTTTGAGATACACTCTTTTTCTTTCTCTCTCTGTACCTAATTCTTGTTTTATTTGGCCTCCGACTCTTCTCTTTCATTATTTTCCTTCTGTCTTGTTTTCTTATAAAGTACAGAGGATCAGATGAATGATGAAGTAGATGATCAACTTGCGGATAGAGCACCCTACATTGACACATCCCCTGAGGTGAGCTTTGATCTTTTTTCATATTGTTTTGGATGGAGAACCCTACATTGACACATTGAAGTGTTGCGACGAGCACCTGTTTCTAAATGGGTCTGCTCTACAATCTTGTATTTGGGGAAGGTGTTGTAAATGATGCTATGTCAGTCGTGATCGTCAATGCCACTCAGAGCTTCGACCTCACTCATGTTGATACTCGAATCAGTCTACAGTTCATTGCCAGCTTGTTGTATCTATTCTTCACGAGCACTTTGCTTGGAGTAGTTGTGAGAAACCTCGTTCTCTTTATGTTTCTCCACATCTATTGAGGAGTCCCCAATGCATAGTTCTTATTCTTCCTCTTGCGTGTGTTATTTTTTTATTTGCTGCAGATTGGGCTGCTTAGTGCATATGTCATCAAAAAGCTATATTTAGGCACGTGTGTCAGGCTTGGTGAGTCCCTTGTTCTGATTGTGTGGGCAACTTTACTGAATTAATATGCTCGTGAACTATTCTCGAATGCTTCAAAACTAATTCTCGTTGTTGGTGCATGCAACTGCTATGAGTCAGTGAATAGATGTATGACTTTCTTATCAAATTTTGTTACATCGGTAGAGTACCTTGTACTTTCGTTTAATTTAGCTGGTTTTAGGGAGAAGGGGAAAAAAAACTGCATTGTCATCTTATTACTTGTGCTTCTTGTCATTAGCTTTAGTTAACCACAAGAGAAACCCCGTGCGTTGCACAGGGATCACATCAAATATTACACATATTACACTCTCTGTCTTATAACATTTGCATTGATAAAAGATCATATGTTTATATAAATTACAACATTTCTTCTTTTTATATAAATTACAAAATTTTTTTACATCCTTATGACACATCTTTTTATTCCAATATCTTTTTCCAGACTCGTCACTCCATACTTCCAAAAGAGAAAATTTGTGATATGACACATAACCAGCACTCCTCAATCCTTGTGCTAAGTCTATGTTGCAAAACTTATAGGATTAAGTCGTATTAAGTAGCAATGTACAACACTAAAATGTAAACCATAAAGGTATATAATGATTTTATCATCGCAAAAGCAAACATTGGCGATCTACAGGACTTTAACATTGCAAAGTAATCTTAGTGGTATACAACATATGACAAAGTAAAAAACAAAATCAAGCAAACATAATTAACATATATGGAATGTTAATAATTCCAGTACAATATATAGTGTGTGAGTACAACTACTAAAAAAAAAATTTAAACGATCCTACAACTATTTATACCGGTTTGATTTTTGTTGCTTTTGGGAAATGATTTATGAAAAGCTATTGTGATTATTAAATAGTAAGAATTTTAAGATATAAAAGAAAAGGATAATATTACTGAATACCGATATTGAGCAAGCTTTTTTTTTTAATCAGTGGAATTAATATATTTTAAATTTTATCTCTGATGTAAAAATAATAAAATTATCAATATCAAAAAATAAAATATACGTAATATTTTAAATTTTTATGAAGAAATATATGTTACATTAGACCCAAACTTAAAATAGTTTTACGACAATGAAAAGTGATACTCCTTTTGTCTCAAAATAAATAAAACATTTGATTATTTTTTTTACAATTCACCGCAATTTAAAGAGTTTCATTCTTTATCTTAACAGTGCAATAAAATTACTAACGTCAATGGTATAAGATTGAGGTATATAACTTATATTTTTATTATTCTTTCACGATAATTTTTCAAAAAATAACATTTAATCGTTGAATCAAATTTTGCATCATTAGCGCACAATCAAAATATTTCATTTATATGGGGGCGGAGAAAATTGGCTATAAGGATAAAACATAATTTTTTTTGAAGATATAATTATATAAGTACTCAATATTGATCGCATTTTGTAGATCTTGTTTTATAGTTTCTTAATACATGTTTATTTTAAGGATCTAATATGTAAATTAAAAGTTATCATTCATACTAATAAGTTATGTTAAGATAATCTTTTTCAAACTATTTTAACGTTTTTTCAAACTAATAATCTTTTTCAAACTATTTTTCAAAAAAAAGATAACGGGTCCATGGGATGTATGGTTGTGTCAATTGATTATTGGTTGTGGCAAAATTGTTATTTTGGAAAACATAGAGAAAGAAATTGGCATTGGCAAAATTCGTTTTGTTTTGGACTCCTGGCATTCTACTGACAGTGAAGTCGCTCTTGGGATGCTTATGGCTTCCTTTTCATACATGCTTGCCGACGTAAGTTTCTTCCATTCTAGTTTTCCTGTAATGAGTCAATCAAGTTATGCATTCTGCATCTAAAATCTATAATTAAAGCATCATATGTTATTTTCTGCAGTTATTCTACTTGAGTGACATTCTTACTGTATTTTTCTGCAGGGTTGTGACGTCGCATTACACATGGCATAATGTGACTGAGAGCTCAAGAATAACCACAAAGTAGGGTTGATTATCTATGTTATCTTTTTATTCAATTCTACATTATTGGAGGTTTAGTATGTGACATGACGGATACTTCTCAATCCTTGTGCTAAGTCTAGGTTGCAAAATTTATGGGATTAAGTCGTATTTCCCCCGTCTCATTATTATTACAATACATACGTATTTTGTATTATTCTATATGCATGAATACAAGTCTCATATCAAATCACGTGTGATCGTCCCGTAACATATGTTAGAATAAAGTACGTAACTTACACAATTATTGATATTTCATGATAAATTTACAAAAAACTATGTTTAATCGTCGTTGTACTCGTGTCAAACTATATATCGATACGTATGTCCGGTGGAGGTTGTATCAAGTAGCAATGTACAACAATAAAACGTAAACCATAAAGGTAAATAATGATTTTATCATCGCAAAAACAAACCTTAGCGATCTACAGGACTTTAACATTGGAAAGTAATATCTTAGTGGTATACAACATATGACAAAGTAAAAAACAAAATCAAGCAAACTTAATTACACCAGTACATATATGAAATGTTTATAATTCCAATATAGTATGCAACTAAAAAGAGGGGGTAAGCCAGGGAGATCAAAGAAAGTCGTAAGGGACATCACAATTGAGATTGTGAGTGTGAAAAGGGATGCGATGAAGAAGGGTGATAGGAAGTTGGAGGAGAAAGCTCCTGGATCTGATAATAATGCTGGTTGAAAGACAAAGGGGGATGTAGTGTATCTAGATCTCTTGTGCAGGAAGAGAAGAAGGGAGGAGGTTCGGAGATGAAATTGCAGATGACTTAACCAATCTGGGTTGATCTAGTGATGTTCGACTCAACCTTCTTCTTGAAGGTCTTGTGTTCGAATCCCATTATCCTCAAAATCCAGGTTGGCCACGCCCTTTGATTTCGGTCAAAGTTTTACCCGATGCTGGTGGGAGGGGGGGCGTCTTGTCAGTGTCCGGGGGATTAGTCGAGACGCACGCGAGCTGACTCGGACACCCTCATCACAAAAAAAAAATAAAAAAAATTGCAGATGACTTAAACCCTAGATCGACGAAGTGGCACAAGAGATGATTGTGCTAAGCCTAAAACTTCATGGGTTTATGAAGTTAAAACGTATGGAAACCCCCAAATCCATCTCGTATGCTCAGGTGTTGAAGATGGGAGACAGTGCAGCAAAAGAGAATGTGGGTAGCCTTGATGTGGAGAAGGGGTCGAAACTCTCTTATATTGAGCTCAAAGACGAGGATGAACTGGTGATGTCGGTTGAGGATGTAAAGGGGGAGAGGGATTACTGGAAGATTGCTTTGATCCTGTATGTGGTGGGTGATAAAGTCACATTCAAGACAATGGAAGACTTTGTGCATAGTCAATGGAAGAAGGTAGTCATGCCTGGCATCAGAAGGGCTATTTTATAGTCAACTTTGGCAATGGCAGAGACAAACAGGAGATTATGAGGAAGACTTGGTTCTTCAATTCTAAACCGATGGTGCTACTTGATTAGCATCCTCATTTTTGTTTTTGAGGAGTCCTTTGAGATGATCCCCACATGGGTGCAATTCCTTGACCTGAACTTAGAATTTTGAAGCAAGGCTGCCCTTGAGAAAATAGAGAAAATAGCCACAAGAGTTGGGAGACCAATATGCACAGATGCACAAACAGCAAAAAAAGGATCATGTGCCTTTTCCTAGGTTCCTCATTGCTGTGGATACAAGGAAGGAGCTAACATGGAAAATAAAGTTCACTGGGCCTAATGGTGAGAAAATTGCGCAGAAAGTATATTATGCATGGGAGCCCCAGCTGTGTAAAAACTGCCAGAAATGGGGTCATTCGACTTAGAAATGTTGGGGACATAATAGAGTTCAGCACGTATGGAAGCCTAAGAAGCCAAACGAACCAGAAGGGAATGTGCACCTTGTCCAGGTGGAGTCAGTTCAAGTGATCAAGCAAGCTCAACTCAAAGCCAAGAAGATTTTAAAAGAAGCTCAGGAGAAGGCATGACATCAGGTTAAACAACATGACAAATCCATGAAAACTGCTACAAGTCCTGCATTTGGTTCCAGATTTGAGATATGAGGAGCATGACAATATTGACATTGTGGTGGCTAAGCAGCTAACAAGTATGATGTGTCCCCTGGTGGAATCAGTTACCTAATGATTGCCACTTGGAATGTGAGAGGCTTGAATAAAGCTGCAAAGAAGCTAGCTCTTCGTAAACTTCTTCTAGAAAAAAAGAATAAGCCTTATGGCAGTTTTGGAAACAAGGTTTAAAGCCCAGAAATTTAAGAAAATAGGTACCTCTTGTTTTAGGAGTTGGAAAGTGATCAATAATTACTATCATGCACATAATGGTCGTATCTGAAGTGCCTGGTACAAAGAGAGATGGAAGGTCGGCTATAAGGGGGGATCAGAGCAAGCACTGCACGTCATGGTTGTTCCAGAGGATGAATCCATTGAAATAATGATCTCCTTTGTGTATGCCTTGAAGTCTGAAATGCAGCAAGCAGTTATGGCAAGAGCTGATTTCTTGGAGCTTTGGTATAGATAATCCATGACTTGTTTTAGGTGATTTCAATACGTTCCTAAGCATGGATGAGAAGATAGGGTATGGGGGGATTTCTGTCGAACCATGTATAGAGTTTGCTAACTGCTGTTTGGTGTGTGGCTTAGAGGATATTAGATATGTGGGTTGTAAACATACCTGGTGTAGTAATCAGAATGAACGGAGCTGGATGAGAGTGAAGTTGGACTGGATAATGTGCAACGGTATATGGCAAGAAAAATTCTTAGAGACTGAAGCACAATTCCTAGAACCTGGTGTCACGGATCATTCTCCTATGTTGATAGAGTGTTAAACCTCAGAAAATCGGGAAGTCGTTCCGTTTCATAAATGCTTGGTGTAAGCATAAGCATTTTAAGGAGAGCAATTTGAAAGCATGGGGCAGCTCTTTTGATCTGCCCAATCTGCATCAACTTTTCCTGAAGCTGAAAATGACTAAAATTCCCTTGAAGGGTATTCATGTGAATCATTACTCAAACTTAAGTGATAGAATCAAGAATATGACATCAGAGGAAACGCAGCTCAGAGAGCGTTATACAGATGGAGGGAAGGCTGAGGCAGAAGAAATCTTAGAGCAGTATCTGGAACTGATAGAAGTTGAGGACAACATTCAGAACCAAATAGCCAAGGAAGAGTGGCTGCTACTATCAGATAGAAATACTAAGTATTTCAATAGAGTTATTGCAAGTAGACAAAGAAGAGCAATGATACTTAGTCTTTTTTTTTTTTTTTTTTTTTTTTTTTTTTTTTTTTTTTTTTTTTTTTTTTTTTTTTTGAATTTAGCAATGATACTTAGTCTTAAAAGAGAAGATGGTACAAGAATCACATATTAGAAGCTGATAGGGGAGGAAATGGTGAGATATATGGAAAGCATGATGGGAGCAGGTTGTCAGCAACTTGAACAAACCAAAGAAGATGCCATAAACATCGGAAGCAGATTAACTGAAATGCAGCAGCAACAGCTATGCACAGCTTTCTCGGAGGGAGATGTGCTCACGGCTCTCAAGGATTTTGACTTATCCAAGGCACCTGGAATCGATGGCTATATTGCAGGCTTCTTTGAGGAGATGTGGGAGTTTAGAGGAAAAGATATCACCTCTATTGTTCTGGTTTTTTTTTCAGAACAAGGAGGCTTCCTAAAGTGGCCTCAACTGCAGTAATTCACCTTGCAGCAAAAGGAGAGCATCCAAGTAAGGCAAGTGATTTTCGTCCAGTTTTTTGTTGTACAATGGTGTATAAAATCATATCGAAGATGTTATGTATGAGACTTGCTACCATGCTGCTTCCACTCATCGCAAATAGCCAGAGTGCTTTTGTGGAAGGCAGTGCGATAACTGATAATATCCTCCTTTGTCAAGACCTTATCCATGGATATGAACGGAATGGTATAACACCAAGGTGTATGATAAAGTTGGACATAAGAAAAGCCTTTGATTCAGTGAGCTGGGACTTTTTCAAGCAGCTGTTATTTTATTTTGGTTTCCCTCCTTGCTTTGTGGACTGGATCATGGGCTGTTTGACTTCAGTTTATTACACAGTCAATGTCAATGAAGAGCTCATTGGTTTTTTCCTAGGAAAAAAGGGTCTTCAACAAGAAGACCCACTTTCTCCTATGATATTTGTATTGGTCATGGAGTATTTGACGAGATGTCTAATGCAAATGAGCACGCGAAAAGGCTTCAAATTTCACCCCAGATGCAAAAGGGTGAAATTAGTTAGCCTATGTTTCGCTGATGACCTTATGATCCTAAGTAAAGCTTATAAAAGCTCTCTCCATATGATTCAACAATAGCTACTGTATTTTCAAGGTGTCTCTGGTTTAGTAGCAAATCTTGCTAAAAGTGTAATGTTTATTGGAGCTATTGATAATAGAATGAAGGGTGAACTTGCAGGAATTATGGGAATGGAAATAGGGCAGCTTCCCATGAAATATTTAGGCATTCTGCTCTCATCAAAAAGCCTGAGCATACAACAATATAGACCCCTGATTGACAAGATGCTAGCTAGAATTAAAGCATGGCATTCTAGGTTCCTATCTTATGCAGGTAGACTAGTACTGGTAAAAGCAATACTAAGAGCCATCCATGTTTACTGGTTTCAGATTTTCTGGTTCCCTACGAAGGTGATGAATGAGATTGAAAGTGCGTGTAAATCATTCTTGTGGTCTGGAGTCGCATTGAACATCCATAAAGCAAAAGTTGCTTGGAGTCAGGTTTCTGAACCTATGAAGAAGGGAGGGTTAGGCCTCAAGCAGCAGCTTAAAGCTTGAAATGTAGCTATCTTATTTAAGCCCATTTGGGCAATTGAGAATGAAAAAGAGAGATTGTGGTTGAAATGAATCAGTGCATATTATTTAAAGAGGAGTAGTATATTGATGGTTCAATGTAAGCCGGGGTCGTCTTGGGTATGAAAGAACATGTTAAAAGTTCGAGACAAGATGAAAGGGAGAATTGCATCAGGAATAATGAAATATATAGTACTGGTAGACTAGTACTGGTAAAAGCAATACTACGAGCCATCCATGTTTACTGGTTTCAGATTTTCTGGTTCCCTACGAAGGTGATGAATGAGATTGAAAGTGCGTGTAAATCATTCTTGTGGTCTGGAGTCGCATTGAACATCCATAAAGCAAAAGTTGCTTGGAGTCAGGTTTCTGAACCTATGAAGAAGGGAGGGTTAGGCCTCAAGCAGCAGCTTAAAGCTTGAAATGTAGCTATCTTATTTAAGCCCATTTGGGCAATTGAGAATGAAAAAGAGAGATTGTGGTTGAAATGAATCAGTGCATATTATTTAAAGAGGAGTAGTATATTGATGGTTCAATGTAAGCCGGGGTCGTCTTGGGTATGAAAGAACATGTTAAAAGTTCGAGACAAGATGAAAGGGAGAATTGCATCAGGAATAATGAAATATATAGTCCAGGAGGGGTATAGGACCTTATGTGATCCAGTACCAAATGTATCTTGGTGGAAGATAGTTTGGGACAAAGGAATTTGATCCAGGGTGAGCTTCATAGCTTGGTTGGCAGTAAGAGATGCCTTGAGTACAAAAGAAAAGCTGCTCAATAAGGGACTGCTTGACGATGCAAAATGTGAACTATGCAGACAACGCATGGAGAATAGGGATCACCTATTTTTTTCAATGTGATTTTTCTAAAAAGGTTATGGAAGCTGTGTTGCAGAAGTTGAAATTGATAAGTGGCACCTGATGTACATGGCAGGAATGGCTGTCCTGATTCAAAAGGTGTCGAAAGGTAAATCCGGGATGGCAGGGAAAAGATGAAGGCTGACAACTATTGCGATTTATGAAATTTGGGCTGAGTGAAACTTGAGAATATTCGACCATGGAAGAATGCAGCCAGATCCGATAGTCCAGAAAATGAGATCAATTTACAGGAGAATATTCACTCATCTTTTGCTATAATAGTAGAGTATAATATGGAAGATCCTCCTTTAGTCTATTGTGACCATTGGTTTTGTTTTAAACTCTAGGCACTCTACTGACAGTGAAGTCGCTCATATGATGCTTATGGCTTCCTTTTCATACATGCTTGTCGAAGTAAGTTTCTTCCATTCTAGTTTTCTTGTAATGAGTCAATCAAGTTATGCACTCTGCATCTAAAATCCATAATTAAAGCATCATCTGTTGTTTTTTGCAGCTATTCTATTTGAGTGGCATTATTACTGTATTTTTCTGCGGGATTGTGATGTCGCATTACACATGGCATAATGTGACTGAGAACTCAAGAATAACCACAAAGTATGGGTGATTATCTATATTATTATCTTTCTATTCAATTCTGTGGTTATTGGAGGTTTAGTATGTATACTGACGTGTAGTCTCCTTATAGTCTCAGGCATGCATTTACAACATTGTCATTCCTTGCTGAAATGTTTCTCTTCTTATATGTTGGCATGGATGCCTTAGACATTGAGAAGTGGAGATTTGTAAGCAAGAGGTATGCTCACATTAGACTAATTTCCTTATTTGTTGTGAGGCAGACTGAACAAATTTTCTTGAAAATTTTTTTGATAGAAAACTGAACGAACTTTGGTTAATATGTAAAGCTACATAGTCAACTACGATGTTAACATACATTTCCTATATTCTTTATTTTGTCAGTCTTGGAACCTCGATAGCAGTGAGTGCAGTATTGCTATTCCTAGTCATGCTTAGATGAGCTGCTTTTGTTTTTCTCATCTTCTTCCCGATCAACTTGGCCAAGAAATCCACAAGTGAGAAGATCAACTTCAGAATGCAAGTAAGTTGTTTTTCCACGGCACCTTAGCTTTATCTTTTCAAGGAACTCAAAATTGAATATGTAAAATTAGCTTTTTCCTAGGTGTTGGTCTCATGAGAGGTGGGCTGGTCTCATGAGAGGTGTTGTCTCTATGGCGCTTGCTTATAATCAGGTACCATTCAAGGGATTCTCATGTATATATACTGTGGTATTCTCTTAACACTGGCCGAGTAAGAAAGTGTGTAGAATTCTTTTCATTTCTTCATTTGTTTGCTGAATCATGTATTTTCAATTCACAAGAGATGGACACACTCAGAAAGTGTTGTCTCCATGGACACACTCGAAGTGAAACCCTTGATTTTTGCGATTCGGATATGAGTTGCAGCCAACGGGAGTGACATCAAGATTCCGCTATGTGAATCGAAGATCGTCGCAAATGGAGGGTGTAGCTTTGAGGGCACCGATGGAGATTGAGGTTGAGGTGACAAACTGATCTTGATTCCGGCCTTCTTCTACAATGTTGATTACTGATGTTGTCTTGCGAATCAATGATCTACAACGACTTTCGAGTTCAATTCTAAGCTTCATCTTCCTAGACCTGATATGCTGACTGTTGTCGTTCATAGTAGTCATGTTTTAACAGGTGAATGTCAAGATCTTCTAGTCCAATGGACTTATGAATGTCTGATTTATGAGCACCTATTGCTATCCTTATTTGTTAATACAAGGGGTAAAAGCTCGAATTCTGAAAACTGTGGGGCGCTATGGGTTATCTTGATTCGGTATTGTCATCTTCTAATCAAGCTCATGCTGATTAATCCCCCGTCAGTGGTGGGGGTCTCAGATATATTTAAAATTTTGGTTGTTTCTAATGAATGGTTCTGTAGTGCCTATGCGTGTGGACTATTTTTGCTTGCTAGTGTGTTTTTTACTTACGGTGGTACATTGATACAGTTAAAATGGCAAGTTCTCCTATGGCTATACAAACTCATCAGGAAAACGATCATCAATGGAAGACTTCTATGAGACTAGAATTGATGGAGTGGAGGGAGAGATAGTTGACTTATTTGGAGCTTTTGATGGTATCCATATTCCTCTCTCTCTACTTTTTGTTTTAACCCCTCTTTACTTGAATGCTTATGGTAGGTAGAAGCTTGTGGTTGCTTGTTTTCTACAGTTCACAATAGACCTGCAACCTATATATAATTTCAGATTTGTGTCTTTGTGTTGCATTGTTCAGGGAATGGAGGTGTTCGAGCTGTGGAATACGTTAAGAAACATCTCTTTAGCAATCTTATCAAGCATCTAAAAAATTCATCTCCAATACTAAATCATCCTTACTAAGATTAACTTTGCTTCCAAGTTGCTGTTGCTTTGAGAACTTACACATGTTCATGTTTCCACTTTCTTCTAATCTACTGATGCATAAAACCACACGTTTGCTGGTTCAATTGCTTCCACGACCATCCTTGTTGGTGATCGGCTTGTAGTTGCAAATGTTGTTTGCAGAGGTGGAAAAGGTAGGCCTTGTAGTAAATGGTCATCATTTTTACTTCTTGCGGTAATTTCTCTTGATTTGCTTACTTGGCAGACATGTGTGAGATGTTGAGATTACTTAGATATTTAGATAGTTCAAAGAACACAAGAGGGCCAAATGAGTGCTTCTTTGAAGGAATTGTTGGTGTGACATTCTTCTATGCCTTTAGCTTAATATACCATAATTATTTGGTTCTGTTTGTTCGGAAACAGATGAATCTTATTTAGGTGTATTTAGAAGCAAGCAACGCAATGTTGTCGTTTTTCAATTTTGTATTATAACATTCTGTTAGGAAATCCATCTCCCAAAGAAAAAAGAAAAAAGAAAAGGAAAAACGAAAAAAGAAAAGAAAAGAGCATGCAGTGGCTTTTTGTCCTTGTAACTCCCTAGATGCTGATATTATTAACTTACTCATTACTCCAGAATTTTTTTTTCCCTCAGCAGCACCATTTGCTCTCTTGTAGCAATTAATCTTTGCTGCTCCCTTCTTAAAAAAAAAAAAAAAAAAACCAAAAAAAAAAAAAAAAACCATTGCTGCTCCTTTTATATTGTTCACACATACTCTTAGGAGGGTTATGCTTCTTTGAGCTTTCAGATCTCTATCTTTAGTGTTTGTGGGATAACCTTCACCGAGTTGCGAATTTAGTTATAGGATCAACCACTTTGCATATATGTTGTATCATGTATATCATATTAATTCTTTACCTTTTTATGCAGCAATTGTTGTCTCTAGAGATCATAAGCCAGACCAAAGTGATTAGTGGCAAAGGATTGAAAATGCAGGAGGATTCGTCATGTAGGCTGGTAGGCAAATATCTTCAAACACATCCTTGAGGGTCCGTGATTCTTTAAGCTTATGCTTTCTTTCTATTGTTAAGTTTCTGATATGGTGTTGGCTGGTTTTATGATTAGGAACTTGGAGGGTTGGGGGTGTCCTAGTTATTTCCCGTGCATTTACCGTTTGATGATAAGCTTTCAATGCAGTATGTGGTGGCAGATCCAGATATTCTGGTATGATGGATTCTTAAGTCGGAATTTCTTGGTCAAACTATTGCTTCTTTCATGTCTTTGTGGCATTGTGGTTTATTTTACTACCAATGAGTCGATGAGTGGAATTGGAAATTATGGCTAGGTAGTTTTTGTAAGTTTGAAGAATTAGAAAAGAAACCAGCTGCACTACACCCTTCATCCATCACTGAAGTTTCTTAGTAAATTTAATACTCCCTCCGCCTCACAAAAGATGCAACACTTTTTTAATTTGGATGTCCTATAAAAGATACAAAACTTTCGTTGTTGAATTTTTTTTTTACAAAACTATCGAAACACTCATACTTTTTTATTTTATATTGCATCAACTCATCGCATCATTTTTTCTTATCTTTTTTTTCCTCAACCCCCCCCCCCCCTCTGACAAACCCAAAGGGACAAAAGAGTCAATTTTAGTGAAGTCAACACAACCATAAAAAATGATTCGGGTCAAAGAGTTGCAAGCTTCGCAGGACGGAGGGAGCAATAGATGTAGGATACCTTATTTTGATGAGTTTGTTGTAATGACAACACTTAGTGGCACCTAGCTTTAATTTATGTATGTTGTAACTCCTACAGTCTTGCTCCTCCATCTAAGTTTCGGGCACATTATAATTCACCGTTATCCTTGCAAGACAATAATTGGTCATTGTATGCTCATGTGAGCACATAATTGATAACTAAGGTTTGTGATTACTGATCTTGATCAAGGATGTGCCATTACTTTAAAATGGCAAGATTGTTACTTTGACTTGCTACGAATTGTTTGATGGGATGCGCTTGAAATTAGGTTGCTCCTGTTTCTTTCTCATCGTTGACTAATTTTGCTTTCAACAAATTAGGGTTAGATTCATATGACTTAGAGGTTGATAAGCTGGCAGTTCATGCTGCTGATGAACTGAGATTCCCGAGGTAATTATTGATCTTGATCAAGGATATGTGATTACAGTAATATGGCAAGATTGTTAGTTTGACTTGCTATGAATTGTCTGATGAGTTGTGTTTGATACTAGGCTGTTCTTATTTGTTTCTCATTGCGGACTATTTTTGTTTTCAAAAAGTTAAGAGTTAGATTCATATGACTTAGAGGGTGATAAGTTTTTCATAACCAGTAAGAAATTGGGTCACAATCTTTCACTTAGAAGTCATAATCTAGTAGTTGATATTTATGGACAAACTCCAATGAAACAATTAACATTGAGTAGAGCAATGAAATATAATTTGCTTTTGCAAGTCCCCGTGCTTGCACCATCCTCTTAGCTTCGATTTTCTGGCGATGCTGATCATTGATACAGTACTCCAGATATCATGATCTGACTACATCCTTGTTAACATGTCCTTACTTTCAGGTTATTACCTTGCGCAAGAAATAAACAAGCAAGATGCTGATGAACAAGAAATACGCTCCATCTGGCAGTTAACACAAAAATGTTGCTGAATTGAGATTCATGTGGTGATTTTCTAACCTTGATCAAGGATGGGTGATTACTTTAAGATAGCAAGATTGTTACCTTGACTTGCTACAAATTACTTGATTTGTTGCATTTGATATTAAGTTGCTCCTATTTTTATTTTATTTTTTTTCCCTCATCGACGACTATTTTTGCTTTCAACGAATTGGAATTAGATTCATATGACTTCGAGGGTGATAAGCTGTTTATATCCAGTAAAACATTTGGGTTCGAAGTTAGAATATCGAACTTTCACTTAGAAGTCATAATATGGTAGTTTGCACTATGGGCAAACTCCAATGAAACAATAAACATCAAGTAGAACTGTTAGCTCAGTGGTTCCTCAGTTTTAGCCTTAGGACAAGATTGGTCATGCTGGATTCGGTCCACTTTTCAGCTTGCTGTTAGTTCATTGAGATTGGTGATAGGTTGAGCAAACTTAACTGTTAAGCCAAAGAAATAGTATTTAAATGCCATATAGGTTTTTGGTCAAGTTTTCTTTAGTCTTTTTTCTGCTTTGTAAGTGATGATAGAGATTGGTTGTATGCTTTTGGTCAATTATTGATTCATTGTGATTTATATCTTTTGTTGGTTTGTTTGTGATGCTCGTAGTTGTAACCTTTTCGATAGCTACTGTTTGTTTGATCTGATTTGTTTTAGTCTCTTTAAAATTGTTCTAAGTTGTGAAAGTTTTTTATGCAACTTACCTTGTTTTGTTGCTAGAGAGTTTTGCGTCCTATTGCGTGTTCGTGTTGCTTTTAATTATAAGCAGTTTTCGTTTTTTTCAGTTCAATTCAAGCTTAGTTTTATCACGTTTTCATTTATTGTTTCTACATCTTTGTATTCATAATTGTATTGATTTTAGTCTTATTTGCTATATTTGCAAGTTTTGATACCTCGGCATGAATTGTAAGTGAAAACGAGCAATATGACGGTCAAAGATGTTGAAAACGGGGCGTAATCGAGCAAAGAATAAAACGGGACGAAACGAGGACCAAACGGTGTGAAACGAAGCTTCAGGACAAAGTGCAAAGCGCCTGGACGCAAAACAAGGCCACGCCCGAGTGCGCTCTAACAACCACGAAAATCATCATTCAATATTTCATTAAAGCGCCCAGGCGCCATATTGGCCACGCCCGGGCGCGGTGTGGTTTACTCAGAACCTAGTTTCAGCCATCTTACCAAAGCTCTCGGGCGCCATTTTGGCCATGTCCGGGCACGTGACTCGAAACCCCTTATGCCAAAACGATTGTAAATATTCAAATTAGGATGATTGATCACCATACACGATAACACACGAAAATCTAGGCTTTGGAGTGGATCTCTTGGAGGGAGGCGACTACGATTCATTGGGAAATAAAGCAACATCGAGGGACTTCATCGAATCGATCCGGATTTCGTCCCAATATCGGTTTAGCGTTCTTGACTTGTCTTGATTACCATTTGTATTAGTATGATTTTCATATATGTTAGGTGTTTGTTGTATTGTCTTCGTACTCGAATTATAAGCTAATCCTTTGTTAGGGTTGTGATGTAATCGGATGATTGCGCTGATGTTACTTTTATGTTGTTAATTTAGTTTTGATTGTTTTGTGGTTATAATATGTGGTTATACTTAATGCTTCGAAAAATTGATCACTTGTTGTATGATCCATGGTATGATTGGATTCTGAGAGGATAGTTTCGTATCGAGAATTTGATCACATGTCCACACGTTAAATGCGAGATCAAGAGATCGTTTGCGTGACGTGCGACAGACGTTTGGTTTGACCTAGGATTCGAGAGAGAGTAGATTATACCTTAGGGATCCGTCTATAACCATGACTCATGATTGAGTAGTAAAACGACATAATAATTAGATATAATTGGAAGACGAATTCATGACCTATTTTCTCTAATATCTAGAATCTTCTATCGTTGTGTGTGTGTGGTTTTGATTAGTTTCGTTTAGTTAGTTACAGCCTTATATATAACAACCATTACGTCCTGATTGTTTAACTCAAGGAATACTATTCATATTTCGATCGTTAGATCTAAGTGTTTGTGGGACGATAATTCACATACTTATTTTTATTACTACATACGACACGTACATTTGCGTTTAGACGTGATATACAAAATTGCGAACATTTTTCAATCAACACTGATTGTTAGATTGAATCCTTTGGGAGTCTATACTACTGATATATGTGGGATTTGGTATAGATCATTGTCTTGATTGGGAGTTTTGCATTTTCTTTTGTGTTTGTGATGTTTGTAGTTATACTTGTCCTTACTAATAATTTCTTTAGCTACGATCATTCTTCTAAAAATTTATCTGGGTTAATTATGTTTAATTTATTTTTTCCGTTCATTGCAATCTTGATTGAGGAATATGTTTTTGCAAGTCAATCATACCATTCATGAAACCTTGAAAAGTTATTTTTGTCAAGCCAATTAAGATCAATCACATGACCATAGTGAAACTCCTTCCTCAATTGCTCATTATATACATTTTTATAAAAATTGGTTTGGAACTCAAGAGCAGTACTAGAATGACTATCTCCTGTGGCCGTAGAGTCGATTGGCATTGGTCTCGGAATATAAAGACCCGAAAAGTTTGAGATAATTTATTTTCTCAAATAATAACAAAAATAGTATATTACTGAACGTCGTAATTTATACAATGAGATTATAAAATTCGTTTGTCAAAAATATGATAAGGATTCGAAAAATTCTGTAAAATTTAGTTCATGATAATTAACATGAATAGTAAATAATCATACGTTATAATTTATTTTGTAGGGTTAAAAGGCTTGTTTGACGATATAATAAGGAAAGAATGCAAAAGAGGAATGAAATGCAATCTTAATATGCAAATACGGAAAAATACGATCTTAATACGAAATAGCGTATTATATGAAAATGACCTAAACATAATTTTGACACTTATTTTTCTTTATGTTAATTTCTAATCCACCTAAATTAAATTAATTACCCACTAATTATCCACTAAATACCCACTAATTATTCACTAAAACTATTTTAATTAATTTAGTTTCCTATAAAAACAAGCTCTCTTCTCCTTGACAAACTTGTTACAAACATAATAATACTCCTTATCATGCAAGAGAAGAGATAAGTAAGAGAAGAAAAGAAGAAAAATTTGAGGAGAAGATGAGAAGGAAGGGTTATAAGACGACGAGGATCCTTCATCATTAATAAGAGAAGGATTTGAAGACGCTGCTCATTGTCACTTAAGAACGAGGCTGAGTATGTGCATGCGAAGAACTGTGATAAAAGATAACGTTTAGATTTATTATGAATGACGATACGTATTATTATACCGTGAAAATAATAATATACATTGGAATCTTTGAATGTAGTCACTAAATGTGACTGACGTAAAATACTGACTGCAACTACTCTGTGTTGTGTACTAAATTTTGAGTGCTGTGGAGTATTGTTACATGGTGTATGTTAGGCCTTATTTGCTGGTATAATGAGTGTGAATGTGTGAAAGGAGTGTAAATTCATAATTGGTGAGATAACTCTGTGGTATAAAACACAAAGAGTATTGTGTCTATCGTTTGTGTTATACAATGACTTGATGGTGGCATTCTTTCATCGACCCTGAGAGGTCGTTTTGCTATGAGGGCATCTCATTGCAGGAGATCCTGAGCTCTGTTTTGACTGATCTCCTTTCGCAGATGTCCTTTTTGCTAAAGTTGAAGAGAGTTTACTTTTGAAATTGAATAAGTCTCATCAACGGCACAATTTTAACTTTGAGGGTATCTATTGTCTGTTATCTCTGTGTGATTAATATGATGATAAGTGTAACAGAGTCTCGAGTGAACAGTTGAGTGCAGCAGTGCATGGACTAAGAGCCTATCATGTCACAATGTCTTTGGTGCGCAACCGGTCAACGTTGTAAATATAACTGCTTCCACGTTCGTCGCAAAACGTGCAAAATTTGTTTTTACCCCGCTGAGTTACTAATATAGATAAGGAAGCAGGGGTCGATCCCACAGGAAATGACGCATGTCCAACTAAACTACTTAAAATAGTTACTATCCTAGGAATGGGGTAAGATTGAATATAAAATTGGGGGGAGGGGTTGTTTAAACTGTTTGAAACGTATAAATTAAACTAAACTAACTAATCAAAAGAAAATAAAATAAAGGTAGAAAGTAAGATGGATTACTTAGGTTAAGAGAAATGTAGGGACGATGGTTGAATCATTTTGAGTCATTTATATCAGCCATTGATGTTTCTGGATTTTTGGTGTAATAATTAATGTGGAATGGTAGTAATAAATTTTGGCTTAACTCACTACGTTCCTTAACTTCTAACTTTCAATTAGCTCGGATAGTTAAACTAACTCAAGAGATCTAAA
>JAOVYX010017062.1:0-23082 GCA_035668315.1 Drosera spatulata | reverse complement strand
AGAATTGATTGATATGTTTCTTCGATGATATGATGTCTTAGTATCATTCCAAATTTGATGGTATGTACCTTTCAATACAAATGTCATTCCAAACTTGATGATAGTTTATTAATAGGTATGGTATATTGAAATCTTATCATTCCAAATGAAACATGGATTGGTTTTTGATATAAGAAACCAATAGTTCAAGTTCTTTAATAAGAAACTTGATGATAATGTTTATCGTAATTTTATGGATCTTTCTTGTCATGTGTAATTATACTAAGCTCTTATTGTTTGAGCTAAATATTTTATCGGTTTAAGTACCAAGTTCTTATTGCTAGAACTAGATATTTAATTGTATATTGTGCTAAGTTCATATTCTTAGAACTAAACACTGTAATCTAGTGGTTGAATTCATTATTAATAAAATTTACATGTTTCAAATTACAAATGATGACGATAATGAAGGAGCTGAAAGACTCAACCTAAACCTTGATGATGATGACCTACTTGATGAGTAGAGATAGCTTGAATGGAGAAACTATCATATTTTATTTCGTGTAATAGATAGTTCATTCATATTTTGAGATATCCTTTATTTGTATGAGTTTAGGTTCGTCTAAAACTCCGTGGTTGTATTAGAGTTTCAATTTATTTTCGGGTTAGTTGAACTTTCAAGTTTTCCTATTAAAGATACATGATTTCTTTTATTGTTGTGAACATGCATGTTGAATCTATCTGTTAGAGTTATATTTGAAAACTTAAGAGGAGATTGTTGAGGACTATTATAATTAATAATATATCATTAAATATAAATTTTCAATATACGCCATAAAGATAAGATTTATGTTCGGTAGATAGTGTGTATTTTAAACGTATATTTATACTCTATTATCGTAAACCTAGTTTTTTTTTTTTATAAATACTAACCTTGAGACAACGATCTTAATATTTCAAATTGCATATCTTAAATGTTATGTTTCAAACCTAAGGTTTCTCTCAAGTTGTCTCAATATGATCTACAGCTTCCTATTTACACTGCCATGTATGCAATTATGCATCATGGAAGGTATACTCAAGACTAAAAAGCACAGTCGACGAATCATATGCCTTCTCAGCGTGGGGTAAAATAACAGAAATTTGTTTCACGATCATGATCTCAACATTCTATAGGGGTTGGCAAAAAGTTGAAAACATTGATTAACGGCTAATCAGAGTCACAAAGAAAATCAACGAACTTAATCCCAGAGGGACCAAGTCAAGAATATTATTGACCACTAGATGATCAATTAGCTATTGGCCTTGAAAGACCTTCAAGGAGTCGCAGTCTTCCTTTCAGTTTAATTCTGGCAGTTGGAGTACTTGACAATCATTCCGATGTCAGTCCAGTCTTCTCCAACAACCGCCAACTGTTTGTAAGACCGGTCTTATTTTCGTTTAGCAAGAGTAATGACATCGCGACTCTTCATCAATAAAATAAATTTACAATGCACGCAAAAAATTTCGTCAGCATCTTACACAGGTACATCCACGATATGTCGAGTTCCATCCACGATCGAAGTTCTAGTGTAATAAAGAGCATCCCGATCCACTGTTAATTGATCTATACCTATGATGAATCTTCTGCCTAGAACTGGAACTAACTACCAAGTACTGCGATTGCCACAAGCACATGTTCCATAAGTTCTCATATTCTGTAAATTCGTTAACAAATGCATAATAATAATCATCTCTTCTTAAACATCCTTGTCATTCTTCTAATCCTATCTATCAAGTAGCAACCAACCAAATTAATTTCATTAATTGCCGGAATTACAATGTGTAACCACCTACATTGAACTTTCTTCGTCAACTCCCTGAAGTCTCCCTCCAAAATCATTATATTTTCCTCTTTATTTCTCCCTCGTCTCCAAATTCACCACATAAAGCCCCAAAGCCCCGCTTTTCCACCAAACAAATCCAAAACGCAAAAACACAAAAAGCAGATCCGATTCACCTTTTCCTCTCATAAAATGGAGCTGTTGTCATCGACGACGACGGCGGTGAAGCTCCGAAGCCACCTAGACAAGTACCTCATCGCCGACGCCGACCGCCACACCATCCGCCAATCGTCCTCTCCCTCTTCCTCCTCTATCTGGCTCATCGAACACACGAACCACACCTTCTTCGACACCACGATCCGGCTCCGATCATGCTCCACGGGACTCTACCTCGCCGCCTCCGACTCCGCCTTCCTCCTCGGCATGACCGGAAAACGAGTCGTCCAGTCGGAAACCGCCACCGAGTGGGAGGCGGTGAGGGACGGGTTTCAGATCAAGCTGAGGTCGAGGGAAGGGAAGTACCTGAGGGCCAACGGAGGGACTCCGCCGTGGCGGAATTCGGTCACGCATGATCTTCCCATGACTGGCGCCACCTATAATTGGATACTCTGGGACGCGGTGGCTGTCGATTTAGGGGACGAGGAAGAAGCGGAGTTTGCCGAAATTTTGACGCCGGCGCGGAGTTTCTCGGCGGCGGAGGAGGAGGAAGAGGAGGAGGAGGAGGAGAGGAGTCTGTGGATGACGCCGGCGAGGGAGTGGTCTCCGGCGACGGCGAGGAGAGTGTTGACGAGGAAGCAGGTTAGTGGTGTGTGTGTTGTGGTTTGTGTTTAATTTTTGTTGATTGTGATTAATTAGGGTTTAGTTGATTGTTAAACTTGATTAGTGGTTAGGGGAGGAGAGGATTCGCCGGTTTGGGGAGGTTTAGTGAGATTAAGCTATAATGGTACTTTGATTAAAAAAAAAAAAAAAGCTGCTCCTACAAAGGTACTTTTGGAGTGTCGTCATTGGTGGAGTCGGCGTTTAATTTGAGACATATGGTAGTTGTTTGTGACAATTTTTTCATGTGGGTATATGTGGCTTATGTTTTGTACACAACGAAGGATAAGGGATAATTTGATACTCACAATTATTTTTTTTGAACAACTCTATACTAACAACATTTAATTTCATGCATTCTGAAAATTTCTCTTACATTATCTTTAAAACAAACTATCGGACTTATCAATGAATTTCACAATGCTTTTAGTATTTTTATGAACATGTCGACATCAATCACCAGGGATTTCATTTTCGTAATTTGTGGGCGGCTTATAGACTTTCGTGGATTTATTACAACGCGAACGTAGGCTTGGTCTTTTTGTCCCATTTATACTCGAGAGGCTATTCGTATTGCTTTTTGTTCTTTTTCTTGATGTTATTATCAACAATTTTGGGTTTGAAAGTCTGACTAAGAAACTTGACCTTTACAACGTGCCGATGACCCGAACGTTGAATTCTCCCACCACTACACCCACCCCCACTAACATTGCCGTCCCTTCGCAATTAAGCTCAACCATAAAATTCGTCGAGCCATAGTTGAACATGTTTCAAACTGCAGTTTGCCAATATCCATGAGGCTATGAGCATGGTTGTTGTCACGTACAGTTATAAAATGATTGTCATGTTTTAATCTTAATGATTTGTTCATATCGTTTTAAAATCAATCGTTCTTTTCATATTAAACCCCTATTGCTCAGTCTCCTTGATAGAAAATTGTTTGTGCTCTTGTTGGTTTTGCAATAAATTAATGTGAACATGAGCCAAAGTCGCACGCTATAGATTTCTTCGGTGAACATCCAAAATGTAAGCTATTTATTCCCTTATTCAAAGAACTAGTACACGGGATTTAGGGCACTGATCAGGCTTATTATGGAACAGTAATAGGATGTTGAGTCACACGTCTAGAAGCTGAATTCAGGCGATTTCTCTTCCTTGTCCAAAGGGGAATAACACAGAAGGGTCAAAGATTTGCCGTGTATACAATAGTGTGTGATCAAGAAGATAGGATACCGTTTCATTTCAGGGGAAGACAGCCATAAAACACTAGTCCTGTGGTCCGATCTAGGCATCCGTCGTTACAAGCTCGCCCATCTATATAACTTAGTTAACTGATTGACTGGGGAAGATTGTTTGATTGTTTTATGCTAAGACAAGATTCACTTGGTTGCAGAGCGTCACGCTATCATCTCTTGGTCTCTTGGTGTTCTGTTATCCATTATTAAGTTGCATTCTTTAGCAAAGAAATTGACCCCTCGAGAAACTGCTGCAAGTGGGATGCAGTACTGATCTCCCCTCAGGCAGTATGAGAAATGTTAAATATATTTGTTTGTGTATTTTTTATATTGGTTTATTTATAATAATTAGTTATGGGTCTTATGTGATGGACTAATTCAATCCTCAAATTCATGATAAAAAAATATCAAAAAGAAAATGTTAGAGATTGTGTAATTAACATTTCACTAACCAGTATTGATCTACAAGGCACGCTACTTGTGTTATTCCCTGTTTCGCGATCCTGGATAAATCAGTTAAGGCAGTTAGGAAAAGTGGCTGTAGGAAGTTGACTTATTAACTATGAACCTGTGTATAGCCTTTAACTTCTGTTTATTAGTGCCTTCCAACTATAGGCTAGGAAGGTCAAAACCTAAAACCTTTAGATAAAACACATCAGACAAATTTAAATGTTCAGGGACGACCATCTTATGTATATGTTCCTTAACTTTTCACATATTGCACTGTTTTGATCGAACAAGCGTGACGAAAGAAGGTTTGATCTATGTTACGGGACAACAAACATTGTTTTTTTAAAAAATATCGTGAAACATTAATGATAACAAACGTTACGTACTATAATTGTGAATCAACAGAAAATTTAAATCGTGTTGTTTAAATGTGTAACGAACCTTCTCAAATTACATATTAAATAGTACATAGAAAGATAAATATTATAATAATTATGAGATGGAAGTAATATGATTTTTCAGCAAGTATTCGAAATTTATTCCCAAAAAAAACAAGTTATGGCTTTCCTTCATATATAGGTTTATGTCATTTTGTGTCATAGGTTACACATATCTCCTTCCCTGCCCAAAATAAACCTACTTGCTTTAGGTTTTCCAACTCCCTTCATCCTTCAATACCAACTTGTCCAACATCAACTCCCTTGCTTCAAAGACCGTTTTCATCAACACTTTCATGATCACCCTAAAACTCTGTTACCATGGGAGGACCTCAAGCAACACATTGGTTAACATCCTTCAAGGTAATTTAAAAACAAACTCTTGCCCACGTTCTTGATTTTGATATGTGTAATTGTTTGTCACATCTGGCCCTTGAACTATGCGGCTCATGTCAGCATATTATTTGGCCCCAAAAACCCCTCCATGATTTTCATGTGATTATGTCTTCTTTGGGTTTTGAATAAACGTGTGAATCACACGATTCAAGCAAGTAGCCAATTCGTGTCAACTTGTGTTTCCTTGCAGCTTCCTCTCCACGCATATCAAACCTGACCAAGCCCTCTTCTTCTTCTTATCATCATCCGTGTGTTGACCCTTTTCTGTCACATCTTGATCAAATTGCATGTACAAATAATCAACACCTTGCCCTGATCAGAACTCCACCTTGGTATTCATCTATGTTCAAGGATCCCAAATTGGGTTCATCTGTGAATTCAATTTATAACTCAAGTTTGGTGTTCTGTGTTTGTGTGATCACAGTCAGCCATGGATCTGTTCCACAGCGCGAAAGCGGTCCGGCTACGTAGTCACCACGACAAGTACTTGCTGGCCGAGGAGGACGAGGAATCTGTGATTCAGGACCGTAACGGATCATCCAAGAACGCCCGGTGGACTGTGGAGTTCTCTGATGATGCTGACAACGTTGTCAGGTTGAAAAGCTGCTATGGGAAGTACCTGACAGCGTCCAACCATCCGTTCTTGCTTGGGATGACGGGCAAGAAGGTGATGCAGACGCTGCCTAGGAGGCTGGACTCGTCCGTTGAGTGGGAGCCTATTAAGGAGGGGAATCAGGTGAGGTTGAAGACCAGGTATGGGAATTTTCTGAGGGCGAACGGAGGGGTTCCACCTTGGAGGAACTCGGTGACACACGATGTGCCTCATCGGTCTTCTACCATGGAGTGGATTTTGTGGGATGTTGATATCGTTCAGATTGTGGATCATGGTAGTGATCATGGTGATAGGAGGAAGACGGGTGGTGTTCCGGTTTCTGTAGGTTCTGATGTTGGTGTTCAGAAGCAAAAGCCGGGGCACTCGGATTCGTTCAGTTCTGAGTCGAGCTCGCAGTCTCTTGGTTCGGATAGGTTTCAGTATTATTCCAGACAAGAGGTATGGAGTTTCATGTTCCTCGGCTCATTTGTGCTCAATAGTAGTTGATGTTTTGGATGTCTGAATCCAATTAGATTGCCTTTGTTATGTGATTGGAAAAACGGTCTCTTGTGCCAGCTTGTGGTCAGATACCATCAGGATCACCAATAGGCAATTGGCATATAGGCACATGATGTGTTTAAAATGTTCTATTGCTTGTTTAGCTTTGTCACTTGTCCCACCCAAAAAAGTTTTCTGATTTCTTGCAAAATCTAGCAACTTTGCTTTCATATGAATCCACGTTTGTGTATGATTTGGATGGTTATTTTGTTCGATTTGTTGACATTTTCTATGTATTGTGGGAATGTTACAGTCGAATGATTCGGGAACTTATTCACCTCCTAAACCTGATGTGAGGCTTATCTACTACCATGTTGCTGATGAGGATGGAGAAGTTGATGATGCTATGGAGGAGTATTCATTCACCTTCAAGGGGAAGAGTGTCGAGGAGTTGACTCATAGACTGGAAGAAGAGACGGGTCTTCATGATCTCGTCGTTTGCAACCGGAGCCCTCTGAATGGGCAGCTGTATCCCCTACGGTTGCAGCTACCTCCAAATAATGCGACCATGCATGTTGTGGTTGTGCCTTCAACATCAATAGGTGAGCAACCTCTTTCTAATGCGATCTATGTTATCCAGTTTGTGCCTGTGGTTCTCTGTAAGCTGAAATGCTGACTGGTTCTGCATCTGAACCTTAATGAGTAGATCGCCTTGTTGATTATAGTTGCATTGGCTATCTTGCTTGCATCTCTGTGGATCTGCATGCATCTTTTTGCAACACAGATTAAGCTTTTTTTTTTGGGTAAATTTTAAGCGCTAATTATCTTGCTTGAGCCTCCCTAGTTTGCCTTATGCTTAGACATATGTATCTGATATTCCTACTCTGAGCTATATATATTAGCAGTGATGTGCCAATTCGACAATTTCATCGTTGTGGAGCTTGTTTCCATCTGTCCTTGATTGGGTTTAAACATACTGATGATATAGGGCATATATTCAATAATGTGATATGATCCTTCCTCCTGATTAGTAGCATCAGGTGAAGGTTTGGATATGAGGAACTACTGTATATCTTGGGGAACTTTACTGCACCATTCTAGGAGTATGTAATTGCAGAAACTCTTTGTAGTGATGGGGGAGTAGTAGGCAGTAGGCACAAGGTGCTTGCATCGGAGGGATAGAAGGCGGGAGGGAGTCTTGGATTCTCTTATTGATCGATATGCTTGACCAGCCATTCTATATTGCTGTCTGTAATACTGATATCGGCATTATCTTATTACCAATGCTGCTTTTTCACTTCAAATGCGCTTCCTGAAGCATGTGTGAGTACCCCTTTCCATTGTATCACCTAATATTATTCTTTTTGTTTTGATTGCACCAGCTGCGAGAGAATTCGCACAATTGATATTCTCATGATTGGGACGGGTCAAGAAGTATAGCAGGCATGAGCATACAATTCTTGTACAGTAAGCCTCTCAGCTCTGGAATCTATTTGCTGCTGGTATTCTGGGAATTGAAAGGCCATTGCTATATGGCAAATGTCCTTGAGTGGGGAGGTGAATGAACCTCTGACAGATTGAAAAGCTTAAATGAATCTGCAGCTACTGCATCAGTGTGTTCTCTGATGATGATTGATGAGTGTTTTCAGCTTATGGGCGTCTTGAGATTCCGCGGGAAGTTTTGCTTTTGTAGATTGAACATGTAGGTGCTTTTTTTTAGGCGTTATGGTGATCATTAGTTCCAGGATTTGAGGGGTGTACTCAGCTCATATCATTAGTGTATGCATACATTTGTTGTAGAATTACAGTGGAACGATTGATTCTACATGTATCAATAGCTTGTAATCATGTTTCCTTTGTCTTCGATCGTGGATAATGAGGGATGTACTCATATATTGAAGGAATTGTGTGGGATGAAGATAGAGTTGGTTTGAGGATGTAATACGATCTCGTGGTTACCATCAAAACGGGGTTAGAAACTGTATAGTTACTCCCCGTTCCATATTAAATGTTACGTGGGTTTTTTTTTCTCACGTTAGATTAAAGATATAACTTAAATTATCATTAGTTTTTCACGATAATTTTTCAAAAAATTATGTTTGTCCGTTTCATGTTGCAAGTCAAATCTCGTCTAGACAAATACGCAGTTAAAATATTGTATTTAATATGGGACGGAGGAAGTATTAAATCTAACACATTGAGTGGGATTGTTTAACATATAATATTGCTAGGATTGTAGAAAATGGTAAATATTACTCCCTCAGTCCAAAAATAAAAAAATAAAATGCAACATTGTACATTAGTTATATTATTCAATATGTATTTTGATATGTTTTTTTATTAGTATTAAATAATATGCTTCAAAGAAGATTTTAGTCCAAGGTTTTAATAGTAACTTATACTGTCTTTGATATTTTATGATAAATTTTACAAAAACATTATTCATCATCTTGTGGATCTTTCGTGTAACTTAAAAGAATTTTATTATTTATGTGACATTTGTTGTAGTTAATATATCGGAGTATCTATTATTATATTTATATTTATTTTTGAAAGTGAGTTTCTATTAGTATTATCCAATGAAATTGAAATTCCTCGCAGTCCTTGATTAGTTTGAGTATTAAAAATGAAACGGGAGACTCATTGGGGGTCATGAATAAAGTAAAGACGAACATCAAGTTATGTAACATAAAGCAAGTTATGAGAACACTTACATTAAAATCTCTTAATAGATTTTTTATTTCACATATCTAAATCCATCTTTTCACATTTTACAACAACTTCAGCTACTGTCTTTTTAACCATGAAAGGACAAGCTTGAGCTGCTTCTCTTCCATCCAAACTTGAAACTAATTAAGCTGAGATGAAACGGTGCAACTTGCAGAAAAACATAAAAAATAAGTAATTTTTTATCGGTAAATTGAGTCGGCAGCGGCTGCGGCTCACCATCAGCAGCAAAACCCAAAAATAGAAAGTTTGAAGTTTCAATGTCTAAACGACAAGATGAAAAAACCAAGAAAAGAACACGAAAAGGCAACAAAACTAAAGCTTTGGTCGGTGAAAAACTAGGAAATAAAATTGTGCTAGACACTACATAAAGTTTCAAGAGTTAAAGTACGGCAAATAAACATCCTACTTACAGAGTATCTATGGAGTTCTTGATCTATATCAATCAAGTGTCGAGCTTAAATTTGTCAAACTTTGTGTTATCACATAGCTATGATTTTTTACGTTAAAAGTAACTTAAACGTGTCGAGCTCTTCAAACTTGCGAGCGATTAGAGTTATCACATAGCTACGCTCTCGGTTGGAATCGACGAACAAGAACCATGCAATTGAAGACAAAACGTCAAGGTCAAACAAATACAATTGCTATATACATGTTGCATCATGCGTGCAAGAGAAACATAACTAAAGAGCATGATAGTTATTCTGTTAAGAAAAGAGCATGAAATGCAATGCATAACAAATAGAGCCAACAGTTGCGCATAGTATTAGTCAAAATCTACTTGCACAGAGAAAATAAACCATAAAACCAAGTAAAAAGAGCATGATAGTCTTCGTCACAAGAAAATATAACAATACAGAACAAAGCATGACAGGTGTCTTTGAGCTTCGCTGTTGCTGGTGAGCCGTATGTCACGGGTTAGAGTTTCGTTGTCCGTACGACACTCAAGTTACTCACTTCTTCGTTTAAATTCAATCTACTCGTCACCCAAAAGGTGATATTTGAAAACACAAGAGAGTTTGGATTTGGAAATAAGCTTGTATTGAGAACACTTGAGAACTTATAAAATTTTGAGAGTTTACAAGAATGGAATGTCTTACATGATATGGGATGGTTTGGCAAATGAGCCTTGCATTTCTTTATATACACCTTCATGGAAGGGTATAGACTTTGTGGTTTAGACTCTTTCATACTTTTCTCCTCTTAAGAATATACAAAAATCTTCTAGATTTTTCTCCCTAAATATTTACATGGAATTCTCTAGAAAACTCTTCCTAACTCTTGGAAATTCTAGAGAATTTCGAAGAACCCTAAAAAAATATGGAATTATCTAGAAAAATATGAAAAATTATAGACAATTCTTTAACGCAAACCTTATAAATTAACCCGTTCCTGACACGTAGTCTTTTCTGACTAACTTTGTCGATTTTTTATTCCCTGTAGTTTGCTGCAGTGGGTCAGTATGTTTGAATAATAACTATTCATTGTTATGGATAATGGGTAATGGTAGAGTTTCTGCTGCATCTTTAATTTTGACTTAATTTTCTTTCTTTATTATCAAATTTATTTCTTTCTCTTCACATAAATTATGATTTTTGATTTGATATGATTATTAATAAAAATATTGACTATCTGTGTTTGAGTTTATATTTGGCTTTTCTGGCGATTCTTGTTTACGATTTCTGGTCTCAATTCGTTTTGGTTCGTGATGGTGGAGTGTAGTGCGGGTGAATAAATTCAACGTATTGGTTGGGTTTTGTTTGTTCGGCGAATCTTGTAGTTTGTTAATATTGAGAGGGGCTCTTGAAATGGGTGGTTGATCAATTCTTGTGGATTTTTTGGCTCATATGATGCAGGCGCTTCATAGCGGTCTATGCGAAGTACGGGACGAACTGGTCTGCTGCCGAGGGAATGATGAGAACCCGCGACGCGAAACAAATGGAGGGCCACTATCGTAGCCTGGTCAGAGCGAAGTGGGAGTTTCCATTCGGCGAGGATTGGATGAAGATTGTGTGCCAGCTTCTTAAAGATAATGAAAACGATCCAGCCGATGTGCCTGCTGGCTACTTCCCGCAACAAAATGTTGCTGAAGAGGCTCGAGTGTGGAGCAGCTGGAGGAGAAGTTGGAGTTGGCATACTGTGCAGCGTTCGGAAGACCGGGATTTGGACTGTATATATGTTGGGAAAAGTCGATGTGTGGTGGAGCGGAAATTTGTCAGCATTTTTTTCTTGTTGTTTTATAAAAATAGGATAAATAAATAGTCCAAAAATAAATAGAGTCGATATCAAAATTTTACGTGGAAAATCCCTTAAAAATGAAAGGATAAAAATCACGGGATCGTTCCGGTATCAAAATATCCACTTGGATTACAAATATCGTCCCTAAACTGTGTTAGGAGATTACAATCATCAGGATAACTCTCACTAATTTTTCTTCTCTAAAAGAAAAAAATTATACCCGTAGAGTATATCCCTCAATACCCCAAACTGGGTATTTTTTTTAACTCTTCTGGTGCTATTTTCGTATTTGATGTGTTGTATAAATTTTGCTGTCCCTTGATCCTATTTATAAACTATTAAGAACGCTTTTTTTTTTCCTTCACCGCGTTTGCTGCTGCCGTCTCTGCCCGAATACTCTCGCGTCTTTACTCCTCAATTTTTCGGAATCCTCTGCTTCTCATTTGCTTCCTGAATGCTCTTGATGTGTCTCATTAAGTGGAGAAAAAATGTGTGTGGGATCCACAGAGGGAAAAAACAAAACCCAAAGAAAACGCACTAGCAATATATAGGTTCTTTTTTCTTTTTGTGCAGATTGTGAGGATGAACATGACATCGGTAAGTGGTGTTTGATCTAGTGGTGTTCGACTCAACCTTCTTCTTAAAGGTCTTGGGTTCGAATCCCTCTACCCTCAAAATCCATGTTGGCATCCTGGTAGGGGGCGCGGTAAATTTTTTGTGCCTTTCACGTCATTGATAACGGGCAGAGTAGGGATCTTTAGAATCTGATCATCGATCCTTGAAGTCGCTGAGAAAATTGCAGTGGAACATGTGTAGGATCGAGCTTGATCCAGGGGATCTGGTAGTATGTCTATAAACTTCAACACTGGAATGTCCTATACATTATACAGTAAAGGCGAGGACAGGAAGAGTGATGAGAGGGATGTTGGATTTAGGCCAATTGCATAGCGTTTCCATCTTCGACAATGAGTTGGAGATTCAGAATCCTTTTTGTCCTCCTCTGCCTGGCGAGACCACATTCGTTGACAAAACTCATGTGCTGAGCCATCTTGGAGGCTTAGGCGCTCATGAAGAAGCTGAGGCTGATTCGTTTGTAATGTTGGACATAGTCAATTGAATGAAGCAGCAGGATGTCAGTATTGCATTTCTGACTATACCCAGGTAAGTTATGGAATGAACTATACATTTAGTTCTTTCAGGCTTTTGCATTGCTCAATTATACATAGATCCTAGACAGTCACCTTCGAAGCCTGTTTTGTCCTTAAAAATTATGATCAGCATTTGCAAGGGCATGGAAACGGACCTAATCTACAACTATTTTCCTTGTTCCTCCAACATGGTGAAGGCGGCTACCAGACGCAAAGCCTTTGCCTGAAGAATTCGGCTGTGGAGGTAAGTGTTCTTATTTTCCACAAATGTTTTCTATTCTACCGAAGCTTTAAATACAAATATGGATTTACATTCAATCCTGTGCAGATTGATGGAGCCATACTTCAGACGGCGGGCAACCTCACACAAAAATATCAAGACTTACGCAATCCATCGGCTCTTTCAATTTTTCTATTGTTAAGTTGAAGTCGCAACTTTTTTCATTCTCATTACGAATAAGTTGCTCTCTATGTAAAGCTTCATACAGCATCGACATTTGTATGAATGAACTACGAAGTTTTATTTATCACATTCTGACCACAAATAACTTGCTAGCTAGCAAATCATTTGAGAATGTATGCACAGTGCTAATAAAGTGGTGTGGTTGCAGGCGCTCATGTTAGACACTTAGACTTGAGTGCGGTCATTAAGGTCAGGTCGTTATGTTGATGATCGAGGTTTGATTCTTGGTGGTAGCATCGACTAGTTGAATTGTATCCAGTTGGCATTACACGCAATGTACTGGCCAAGACATAAACAGTAGATTCCGAGTGAAAATTACACATCCTTTTTTCTTGGAAAGAAACAAGAAACGTTTTCAAATTTTATATTTTTATTTTTTCGTTATTATAAAAAATAGGATATAATTTAATATTTTTCATCAAAGTCAGATTACGGGGAAGGAATGAAATGCACTCATACTCTTTCCTACCCTGATCTCATTATTGACGGAAGTGTTATTTATTATGAAACTGATCTTTCTTAACACATTATTTAATTTATTATGGAATTAAAAGCTTAATTAATATTTATATAAAATTCTTGATATTTTAATCTGAACATGGATTACTCAATTAAAATAAAAAAATCAATGATTAGTCATGCCATGTGAATACCCATATATCTTTGTGTTTTCGAAGAAAAAGAAGAAGAAGATGTATCTTTGTGAAGATTTAAATATTAAAAAAGAAAACAAAGAGAAAAATTTAAAGGTTTTAATTGAATATGATACTAGGCTTATAGTGATAAAACTTATCTTTCTGTATAGTACCCGGCCCGATAAACCATACAAGTGAGGGAAACAGTCCAATTCCAATTCCCACTTCCAAATTTTCCAAATCAGAGAAAACCGAAACCCTAAAACAGTAAAGGCACAGAGCAATCACAAACCGCGCAGAGACTCAGTCGGGCAAACAACCAAAGCAATTTGGTGAAAGCTTGCATTTCTGTCTCTATATTGTTGTCGTTGCTATTGTCGTTGTAAAAGATTTCTTGGGTGCCCCTTTGCTTTGGCAGTGTTACTGACTTTCTATCCTGCAATCAGGGGTTAGAAGGTTCTAAAAACCTCTTGGGAGGTAGTAAAACACTTTTTTTCAATAACGTTATGAGAAAATTTTGTACTTAAATCAGATGTTGTCGTGAAATTCCTAGCTAGGAGGCTAGGCACTTCCCTTGACGTTTTCAGAACCTTATAACGTAAAATCATCACCTGAACAGTCTGTTTTGACCTTGAAACATATTGGAGTATTAGTGAGTAGATATTGATCTTTGAAATATTAGTACTAAATGGAGTATGTGTCTTAGATTGAATACCGAAGATATGTGTCAGATAATCACCTTGAAATCCGTCCTGACAACAGTATAGGCTTTGAAGTCATAACTTAGGATTCTTCATACGGCTCGTAGTCATTGCACTAATCTTGCTGCAGGCTTTACGGCTGTGAGTGTCTACGCTGATGGAATCGGAAGCAGAGAAATCGAGTTCCATCCTAAGCCTACAACAGTTGAGACCCCTGACTGTTGGAGCACCCACTTTCTTTCGTTGTCGACAGGGTTCGGAATGTAAAAGGAGATTGGAGCAGGAAATGTACTTGCCCCCAGAGTTGATCACCAGCATCCTCGCAAGACTCCCGGTGAAGACTTTGCTGAGATTCAAGTGCGTTTCTAGAACATGTCGCGATATAATTGAAAGTGATGACTTGGAAACCATGCATCTCAACTTGTACAATGCCAACTGGAACAACGGTTGTGCACTGGTGATGGAAGATCAAGATTATGATAAAGCTACTGTGTGGTTAGTTGAGCCAGAGAACCCGCTTTGGTTCTTTGTCCGCAGTGATACTTTGGAAGAAATTTCGGGCATCCCCCCAGTAACTGGTTCTGGTTTTGTGGAAGGTTCTTCTATTAATGGTTTGGTGCTTCTGGGTAGGCACCTCCGCACTTGGGATGGACCCTTCATCCTATGGAATCCCTCGATCAGACGACACTTTGTCATCCCGCCGAATCCTGCTTTGCACTTGCCACATGCGCATGTCGTATTTGGGTATGATGCCTCCAAAAATGACTACAAGGTGGTAGCCATGCATTACCCAAAGCCCGATAAGCTCCCTGAGCCTGTGATGATTTACTCGCTTCAGAATAGATCGTGGAGGTCTATCTCTTCCCGCCCCCCAACACTGCATGTCTGTAGCAAACACAAGCATTTGAGGGGGCAGATCTATTGGATAGCTCACCCCAATAATCGGGTGACTACAAGAGGCGATCAATCTTGGAGATGTGTTTCATTTGATGTGTGCAGGGAAGTATTCAGTTATGTGGCTTTACCGCCTACAAAAATAGGTGAGGCTGAACCTCGTCGGCTGCTGTATGTTCTTGGTGAATCGATTGCGCTATTAGATAAGTACAATGACGAGGCCTGGATTTGGGTTATGGGAAAGAAAGGTACCAGTCGCCGCTGGATAAGACGATCAACTGTTGATTTCCGCCCCTTTATGCGCAATCAGTTTCTTTTCCTTCGAAGAAACGGGGAACTATTACTTGGTGCCTAAGGGCGTAAGATCATATCATATGATATAGACACTCAAAAGGAAACCACTCTTTCTCAAAAGCCCTGGAAAAATACAATCGAATGTGAGTATGTCGAGAGCCTAGTGCTTATGAGGAAGGAAAAAAACACACAAGTCATGAGTAAACATGCCACTCAAGAGCAAGACGGGCAAGGTGACATGTTTGCCCCAGTAATCGTCCGAGAAGGAGCACTGGAATGAGTAGAAGAGAAGAAAGGAGATGGAGGAGGGTTTCTTGGTCTTTTTCAAGTCAGAACTGTTTGTGGGTGAAGAGAACTCATGTCAAGTAGATGAGTATATCTTGAGAGTTTGGGTCTCTTCAGGAGACAGGAGGTGAGTATTGCATGGGCAAGCCGAGCAACAATGAGAAGGATATTCAGTTTCGGGGGTCATTACAGAACTCCGGAGCAAAGGAAGGGCGTATTATTTTATCTTAGGTTCCTTCTTATGTATCTGTATTTTCTGGGTTAAGGTTACTTTCCTCATGTTGGTGGTTTGTACTCGAACAATGATCTCCATGATTTTGTTCTGTATGAGGTGCAGCACAATTGGATTTTAGCTTTGGGATTGGTGAGGCAGCAGCAACGGTTGCTAATTGGCAACAGCAGTAGCAAGAACAACACACATTTCAGGGACTTTTTTTTTGTAAAGAATTGGTAAATAAAGTTTAAAATAACTAGCAGCCGCCGCCACTGTTTCTTTTTCCCGTTTAGCTGTAGTCTTGCTTATACATCGTTTATAGAGTAGTTGCAAGTATAGGATTTTCTCTTAAACTTTCAAAGAGGATAGTACGCATCAAGGATCATGTCTTGTACCGGAGCCTTTGGCCTTTTAGATCTGTTCTTTCGCCGCAAGTATTTCTGGAAAAGGATTGGTTTTTGAGGTGATGTTTTTGATACATCACAGAACCAAAATAGATGTATGAGGTTCCTCTTGAAAATTCTGTATTAGTAGATGAACATCTATGTGGTTTTATCTGTTGTCATTGATGCTTTCGATCGTTATCATGCAATCCACACTAGGCTGTCGGCTCCAAGCTTGGCACTTTAGAGATGCTGAGGCAAGATGCATTGGAGAGCAACCGGTTTAGTCGGCTGACGTTTGCGTACTGTTGCAGCCTGAAGAAGAGAGGAGTTTTCATTATCAAAATGTCAGCTGCATCCCCTTTAGTTACAGCTGCTCGTATTCTTACTGCCAAAATAGCAAAGTGTGATGCATGGAGATATTGTTAATACAATCTTCTATCATTAGTTCGAATTTTTGATAGAATTGATTCCTATTAATGTATATCTAACGGATATCATGTGGTTAATTGTGTTAAAAATCTACGTAATTAGATGATGCATATAGTCAATATCACATTCAACTATATTAGCAACACTCATCACGTTCCTGTTCTGTGCTCTTTCATACTTTAGCCTGGTACAGCAAAGGCGAAGATTCCAAGGAATCAATTTCGAACACCTACATCTGTGAGAGTACCATAGTCGATAAGAAAAATCTTAAAAGTTACAAAAGTAAATCCATACATCACGGACAATAAAAACTTCACTTGCAAGTTCTTTTGATGATGACCCATATATCTGCATATGAATAAAGGGATAAACATGTTTCTTTTAATATCTTTGCTGATATAAATATGTTATTCACCATTCGTGTGGGTTAGTTGAACAGATAATTGAGTGTTAGGTGCATAGTGGTTAATTGCAGCTTTACACTAACGTTGTAGGTTGCAACTCCCAAGCTGCCTCAACTCGAACTCAAGCGCATTGTGGCAAGTAAATATAGCACATGTATCACTCACTCAACCCCTTCTTGGTCACCACGGATATATAAATAGTTAAAACACTCGATGCAACATTTTCATTCGGGTACTTTCTCAGCTTGCCTCGCAAATTACCCTACATTATCTGGCATGGAAGCCAACAATGGCATTTCTCCTCCGAATCAACAGTTCTTGTCTTCTTCTCAACCATTTTCTTTTGGGAATCACTTTTCAGCGTGTTTGTTGCCACAAGAAGAGAAACTGCCTGATGAACAAGCTGCTTTGAATATCGACTGGATCAGTTTTCTTTGTGGCGATACACTCTACGCTCAATGCGGTGGCCAGAATGTGGCTGCCTGTGGTGATACTTCTAGTGGCAGCGATCATCGTGGCGGAGGAGAGACTGTAAGCGTTGGTGGGGTGACAAGAAGATCGGTGGGGAGAGGTCCGAGGGGGAAGAAGGTGGTTCCTCCAAGGTTTGCGTTCCATACAAGGAGCGACGAAGATGTCCTTAATGATGGTTTTAAATGGAGAAAATATGGCCAGAAGGCCGTGAAGAATAACATTCATCCCAGGTACGTATTTCATCCCAGCTTGTACGCCAATTAGCACATCTAACGTATAAAGTGCAACAACAAATATGGCCATTGTAACAATGGCTTTATGTGTTGCTGCTTTTAACGCAAACTAAACGTATGCAATATGTACCTGTTTTCATGCTATCTTACATTTTCCTTCAACACCATCTTCTTGCACGGCCAAATGGAAAAGGAGTTACTACAGGTGCACTTATCATACATGCAGCGTGAAGAAGCAGATCCAACGCCTGTCGAGAGACCGGAGCATCGTCGTGACAACCTATGAGGGAATCCACAACCATCCGAGCGAGAAGCTGATGGAGACCCTGGCTCCTTTACTTAAGCAACTACATTTCCTCTCTAGATTTTAACTTTGTGCTGATCATCAGATGTTACTGAGGCAAAAGAGCAGTCAACCCTCCATGTTCATCCTTTTCTCTGACCTTGAAAAGCGCCCTGCGAACAAGAATACAGCTCAAAGAGCAACAGATGTATAATAAGGTCACCGCTTGCCCAATCGGAGATCATGTATTCATGCACTGTAAACTGTAAAGCTTCATAACCCAGAGAAACTGTAAATTATACACATTTATTTGTTAACTATATGGACCATTTGTTATTCTTCTTTAGTTTGTATGCCTCCAGCCCATGCCGATCATTTCTCAGAAAGATGTATTGAGAGCAGTTCCGACGGTATACCTGCGGAGCTGCTCTTTCTACTTAGCAAAACGATGTCTTACCCAAAATGGGCAGACACAGACCAATGGAGCACTCCAGGACACTGAATCTGAAGGAGTCTTCCTTGGATCACCCGAACTCCAAGAAGCAGCAAGCCCCAAAAACTTCAGTTCCGGAGACTGATTTCATCCTCCAGCATTACAACAAAAAGAAGGAAAAAGAGCTTGATGAAAGGAAACTGAACATGGATGATGCTTCATTGCAGCAGCCTCCAGAGCTGCGACGGCACTTGGAAGCCTTGGCAAAGCAAAGTGACAGACCAAAACCAGACGAAAATTCTGTTATATGGTAACTGGAATTTATTGATGAATCTTGGAAATAGCTGCAACTTAGAGACTTGCTTCATACCATGCGATATACTGGTATAACATAACTGGTCTTTCGTCCACGACTCCATGCACCACTTACTTTTTCATGAACCCGTATTTCAAGGGCATGAACATTTCCAACATACACTTGAAGCATATCACTTGGAGAAAAAACTCCAAAACCAGTACCAGCCAGATGCGCTGCAGGGCCATGACCGAGGCATGATGAGAGTTAGAACTGGAAAGTACCTATTTTTTTACCCTGCCTTGTAAGAACCACCTCACGTTCAGCAACCCAATCAAGCCCGTAAGACAGGTCCAAATTATGTACCAAAAAAGCCGAAGTGTCCATTTCGTTCATCATACTAGTTGTATTCTCCTGCAAAATTGAACACCACAAGTTTATCACATTCCACACGTGGTTACATTGATGCAATAAAAGTACTCGCGAGCAATGGTACGTGTATTAGATGTGTGTATGCTCATATGCAGTCATATATGTAATATATATATATATATAAGGCTTGCCCTAGTATGTTCAACGCAAATCCAACTATGGCATCCAACGCCACACCACATACACACTCTTTTAAGATGGAAGTCCACCAATTCTTATTCTGAACAACAAAATTTGCCACGAATAGGAAAAACCAACAAAAATCCAGTTCAATGGATTCTAATCTAAGAACGTTTTTCAAAATTCTACAGAGGACCTCAGCAGCTTCAAAGGATCGTGCAAACGGCCGAAAAGCTAAGAGACTCGCATCTCCTCGCATGAACCCTTACAAAATAATATCAGACGTCTGGTCTAATAAGAGGTACCTGGCGAATTATCTTGTCAACTCAAGCACGGCAAGTGGAGCCCTTCCCCAGCATTGATGTTGCTGAGGATGACCGCCTAGACACTTAGGACGGACAATCCAACTGACTAAAGGATCAAGGGGATGATGGAGAGGATTCATAAACATGACAGCGCATGATGCAGGACAAAGGAAGAAAAGAGGAATTAGGATAGATTTAGAAGAGAGAAAGGAAGAATTTAGAAGAAATTAGAGAAGAAGAGAAGAAGAGAAGAATTGAAGAGGAAAACCAATACAACATATTCATTCATTCAAGCTTAATATCTAATACAATACTAAAAAATGGTATAGGGAATGAAATACAACCAAAGAGATAAAAAAAAAAAAAAAAATACACCAAATCTTCAAGCGTGCCATGTGTCAATTCAAATCTAGGCGTGTTTGGACTTTCTTCGGCTACAGGCGTGCGTGAATCAAATAGTTGGCCCGCCATCATTCTCCCCTTAAAAAAGAAAAGGATGAGGATCTCTATACGAGTAAAAAAAAAACAATATGGAAACTCTACAACTCTTCACAAAAAAATTTCTCAAATAACTTTTGGCTCGTAACAATTTAAAAAGCTCATGATGAACTTTTACTTTAAAGAATTCATCTGATATAATATACTCAACATATCGTACATGATAACATTCTTCCAAAGATTGATTTTTTATTGCCTCCTGACCTTCTGTCTCAAATGTTTGTAGTTGATGTTCCAGACCTTCAATTATGATGTCGCTCTTCTTTTCTAAAGGCTCAATAAATTGTTCATATGCTCCGTAGTTATCCGATAAAACAACATAATCTTCCGTCATTGAAGCAGGGTTAATTTGACACCTACATGGTATCTTAGTAGCAAAAATTTTCATTTGATAACAATTTACATAAATATACCTTGCATGCAGTTCTTGTTTAGCAAAAATAGCATCTTGTGAGGAATAGAATTGGATACGAAAGTCCAAATCGTCCCGATTTCGTAACCGTGCAATTGTTTGTATTTCTCAGGAAAAAAACTTGATAAATAACTTTGATGGTTATAAAATATGCCTCATTCTGAATCGTGATAAGTAACGATTGATGATGTACCTAATAATTCGATTTCATATGTAACTCACCAAAATTAGTTCACGTTCAATACTTCTTAGATTAACTCTCAGGTTAATGCTTCCCAAGATATTTAGATGCTTGAGACCACTCAACTACCTCTACAATGCAACTTCAATGCTCAAGTTGCACATTTATTGGCTGATTCAACTTCTTCACACACATCAAATAATCGACTCAGCCAAACTTTTTCCTAACCTGCTGCTCTTTGTCTCCTCTCTACCTTCTTTTTGTTGCTCTCTATCTCAACCAAGAGCCTTGTACCAGCAAGAAGGGGCAATGGCATCTTCTAGGTCTCCGGCTTTTGCAAAATCTCACAACAACAATTTGCAAGGATTTGGGCACGAGGCAGCAACAAGGATTTGCAAGGACCGTATCTCTCTTCTCTAAAATTGGTTTTTTTCTTTATACGAATCTCAACTCTCTTTTTTTTTTTTTCTTTTGGAAGTCAGCCTCTTTTCTTGGTTTCTCTTCTTGTGGTGGTAGGCTGAATTGTAGTGATGGTAATAGATGAAGTTTGGTGATACACACAAAGTGTTCGGTGAAATGTTCGAGTGAAATTTGTGATTAAAGATTAAGGAAATTTTGACTTTGATATCAAATGATGTAGAATTAGAGGGAAACAAAATTAGGATAGATAGAGAAAGGGAGGATTTAGAAGAAATTAGAGAAGAAGAGAAGAATTGAAAAGGGAAACCAACACAACATTTTTATTCATTCAAGTTTAATATTTGATACAATACTAGAAAATGGTATTTATAGGAAGTGAAATGCAATCAAAGGGGTAAATATATATATATACCAAATCTTCAACGTGAACATAGCACGTCTAAATCTTCAACTTCATGCCTAAAACTTCAAATGTGTCAATTTCGAATCTAATCGTGCGTGAATCAAATAGTTGACCACCATCAACGTGTCATGGCCATTTCACCTTTTTTAGCGAGAGGTGTCTCAAGATGTTGCCAAAGATTTCTCTCCCATGCTTGTTATACCGAACAAGGGAGGGATGATTATTGACGCAAAATTCCATTCTCTTTTTTCTGAGCCTTTATATATTTTACATTTGCCATCTGTTTCATGCTTCTTTACCAAGCCAGGCCCCAAGTAAAATTAATTATTACCAACGCACGCCTCCGAAATATAAGCCAACATCGAAGTACAAGAACAAAAGACCAGGGTTTAGGATGAGTATTCATAAGAATTGAGTCAACCTGGGAACAGGGAACCTACCATTGCCCCTGTGCTTCCAGCATTTCCTGCTATTTTCGCCATTACGCTTGCTCTCGAAGAACTTGGAGAGAAACCTTCCCATGGGGGGACGAAAATGAGCTTGGTGCATTGCACAGGAACCAAGTTCCTGCTGAGTTTTTCCCACCATGCTGCTCCGAAAGACCACAATCTAATGATTAATCCATGTTCGGAGAAAGCAACTAGTCCCTGTCACACAAACAATGTTGTTGGCAATTTCCGTCATATAACAGGACAAAAAAGATACATTGAGAATGTTGAGCAGTCAGTACTTAGCAGAACAAGCCAATGCTCATACTATTCACATCATTCAAACGGTCAGAAAAAAGGGATGGAGAGGTGGAGAATGTCTCATGACAGAATGATGAGATATAGCTCAAATCACCAATTTGCATTTGATTAGGAGTCCGGATCTTTCCAAGGAAGACACATGGATTTTCTTTTTTTAGCTAATATGCTGGAAAAGATCAGAGGATATTTAAACCAAAAAACCAAGATAGGCAATCTTAGCCTCGCAGAAGGCTCAAGAAGCAAAAGGAGAGTTCATTTTCTGAAAAGCGGATACTAGTTTATATTTAAAAAATTAAATGATCACCATAGTTAACGAAGAAAACAGTGGTCAAGGTAAGCAAGTCCTGGCGACCTTTGATTGAGGCCAACACTCTTCCTTGAAAATACTAAGAGGAAAACACAAAAATGCAAAAGATGGTACTTCCAGATAATATATTGTAGAAAAGACCAATAAACTGGGAATGCGAACAGTACCAAAACTCAAGCAAGCACCTTTTGATGATAATTCTATGAACCAAACCATTATACCTCTCCATCTGGTGAAAAACTTAAAACTGATACTGCGCTTGTGACTGCTTTTGATGTGCCAGCAAGGAAGATGGGCAATCCTGGAGGTCCGCTGGCATCTAGCATCTTTATTTTTTTTACACTATTGAAAAAACAGAAATCATCAATCAAACAGCTACAGAAACGCAGATATTCAACCCCACAAAGCAGCCTCTATATATAATACTAGTATTTCCCGTACTCAGGTTTGACCTTACTAGTACCATCATCAAACCAGACTTGCTTGAGAATCTTTT
>JAOVYX010017061.1:0-23082 GCA_035668315.1 Drosera spatulata | reverse complement strand
GCCCCCTCTAGCGGGATGGGTCTCAGAGTATCAAGGGATCCAGAGCAGAGTGCTTTAGAGGATTTTTGTCATAAAGCAAAGCAATGGACCCTTGGTATAGACAATGATCTCAGAGACTGGAGGCACTGGTGTTCTTCCTATTAGGTGGTTAACAGCCCTATAAGTGAGCGAGTTCCCGATCACTTTACTTGAACTAAGAAACAACATGGTATATTATATATAACACTACAGAGCATTATCGAGATAATAAATATGGCGGGGCTCTATGCAAGACCATCAACTAGCCGTTACACAAATAACATATCTGAAGTAGAAAGTTGATTGTGTTTTCCATTGATTTTCATATAGCACAGTGACTACACATACAAGAGGGATTTGATGAGTTCCTATGATTGTTGAGACTTGTTCCTATAATAAATATGACGGGGCTCCATGCAAGACCATCAACTAGCCGTTACACATTTATTATCTCGATAAGCATCAATAGACTCACTACACTTCACACCGGACAGATTCAAGTGGCAGAGCATCCCAGTGGGATAGGACAGTCGTGATATGGTCGTTTATGGGTTTTGGAAAATTAGCCACTACTCTGAACATGACGAGCATACCTTAGTCTGTAAGGCTCAGGGTGCCCTGGAGTCAGGCCATTTACAACAGCCTCCACTAGGAGCTGCCTGACTTGGGCAAAGCAAGCAGCTAAGAGGAGGAGTTGGTGGAGAGATTCGTTGTTATTAAAAGATGATCATGCAAAGATATACCTTTTTTAGAAAACAAAAACTTTGCAGCTTTTCTTTTCGTCACTCCTTTGTCTTCACCTCAGGTGACGATGAAGTCCAGCACGGAAGATTTGATACCACCATCTAACTCCCTACAACAATGGAGGACATCGATGAAGAGAAAGGAAGAGATTTCTCTGCCATGCACTTATGGTACAAAAAGTGGAAAATATGTAAACCTGATTCCCGAATTTCATATCATATTAATCATCGAAGTACATGATAAGCCTGTGAACAGGCCGCAATAGGAGTAGAAGATAACCAGACTAAATATGATGTGACTTAAATTCACTGTCAACCGCAGACACAGCCCAAATAAGCCAACCTTCCTACCAACTCAAGTCATGACAGATAGCAAGCAATAGATTATAGATAGCTGAATATCGTTCATCTTGCGAAATTTCTTTCACTTTATGCAGTTCATCTAATATAAAGTAGCAGTTCTAATTCTATGCGTGTTCATTATTTCGTTCATGTGTCTTCTAGGAAAAGTTAAAATCTCCAAATTTTCAAAAACCTTGAGCTTGAGCTATGGCAGAAAGGATGAACCCAGATGAAAGTGCACCAGAGGCTTTATCATTCCTTTGTTCTCTTTATTATGTCCGCAACCTACTGTTGTTCTCAAGCTTTTCATCTGGCGATGAACTTATCTGGATAATCATTGCAATTAACAATGATATCGATCATATAGAAAAACAAGGATAGTCTAACTAACTTCTATCAGGTTCCAGGATGCAAGATCATGTTAGCTGACCACGTGATTGAGGGATCGAAAGAACAACTTTCTTTCACAGAAAACTTGAAATTTCAGTCGAACTTTGCTCACTGATAACGATATTTCTATAATTATGGCAGAAAACAAAGAAGCCAGTCGTTTTTCTCCTTTATGAAGTAACATTGCATTCACGGAAAAACAACAAGACAGTTACAAATGATATACATGCACACGAAAATAACCAACAAATTGGCTTAGTTTCTGATTCTTTCTGCAATTTCCAAAGACGAAAAAAAGCTTCCTCCTTTTGATCCTAATTTACTTTTCTTTCCAATATAGACAAAAATATTTTGACGGAGGGAAAAATCATTCCATGTCTGCATCCTCGGGGAAGTCTCTTTAAGCTTTCACATGATTTGAGTGAGTTTAAGCATATCATGCCATTGGTACATTGAACTTGGTCTCTGTGGGCAAAGTCCCTCAATCTAGATTTCTTTCGAATAAAGTTGTTACGTGTTCGAAAAAACGCGAAAGAGCACTCTTAGACGGATGTAAGCTTCGTTACACCTATCAGAATTTTGCATAAACACACGTGACATCATAAGGAGAAGTAGGATCATAGCTAAACCTGATCACAATTTACATAGTAATAGTATAATTATCAACAGAGAAAAAAGGTAAACCAGGTGGAATATAAGCCACTTTACATGTATACAAAAATGGATACCAAGCTTCTCCATAAGAAAATATTCGAGATTCTGGAAACAAAAGCAAATATCAAAAAAACAATTCCTCAAAACAAACCAAATAAGCTTTCATTTCTTTCACTTCCTCTGCCAAAAGTCACCATTATTAAAGGCTCAAAGCTAAAATCATTCTCTCACATTCAAAGAAAGATGCAACTTTCTGCAGGGGATCATAACTTAATTTGCAAGTATATCATTCAGAAGATTTAATTGTTGGAATAACCGAAGGATAGGCCATGATGATAGTCTTCCTATTGCCCGGAACTTCCACCACATTCCAATCAACTTTTTTCAAGAACCTTGCTCAGCTCCATTCATTAATTTAGCAATTAAGTTTTCTCCCTTAAATCATCTCTACACCGATGTTCTAAAGAACTAGCTGACCGAGGGCTGTCGAGCCACCTTCTCCTAGGCAGTTAGGCTGTTAGGCGGTGGTCAAGACAGACGTCTAGGTGCTGTCTATGTGATATGTAGATATTTTGAAACTAAATATCTAGTTTTCAATATTATGTATCACCAAAAAAAATGCATAAATAGTCATGGACTAACAAATTTTACAGAATAAAATTGCAGGATGACACCTATAGGACATTTTCGACCTTATACTCACTAATAGCCGTTGACGGACACATAAGACATTTAGATTTTTAGAATAGCGTGATACGTTCTATGTTGCTAATAATCCAACAAACTGTAATGTAAGTCATCTCCACCAAGATCACTTACGAAGAAAAAGAGTGGTCCTCCTTAAAACCCAAGTAGTCATACTCCACTTACTTAAAGAAACAAACTAAGCCTCATCAGAAACCCTTTGTGAGATAAAAACAGATGCATGTATCGTAGATGAGATTGAATTCCCATTTCCAAGTCCCTTTCCCTTTTATCTTGGTGATAAGAGTCTCCACATTTTGCAAAGGAACTGTTTACGTGCACATGACAACTTGGTTTAGAACGAAGTTAAAGAGAAAAGCTTTTCATGTATGGATATCTATAGATAGCAATGCCTAGTCAATTATGTGTCGACCGAGTTATTTGTTAGGAACTTCTATGATTTGTCTTCACTTCCCCACGGTTTGCTCTACCAGCTAAAGGACAGAGATTTCAGATTTTTTAAGCACTCAACCTCATTGAAGATTTGAAAAAGACACGCTCAATGACATAAACTACAAGATTCATTTGCTCCTGATTATACATGGGACAGTAGAAGTAGACTCCCTATTACAACCAAGCACTTCTACCTGTATCGAGCTTAACGAGAAAGACCGTTCAAGACGGCCACACAGGATTGATTTAACACGAAGATCAGAATGTCTTGGGTCCAACTATTTCTCCAATGTCGGTGGAGTAAAAGAAAAAACTAACACTAGAATGATGTGGTACTAAACAGGTGTCGAATTCCAGTTCATTTGGGCCACGCCGTTCTAATATTGGCCGCAACTAAATTTGCAGAAAGTTAGAGATAAGGAACACAAAGGCTATAAAGAGAGCCTAGACGAGCAAAACACAGGATTATATGAAATTTATACGGCAATGAAGCATATCTATCAAAAAAACCAAAGAGTGCATGATGGGAATCATACAAACCTTTGCTTTGATCATCATGCTTTGCTGGGCCAGCCATAAGGAGGACAGTGACCTTTCCTTTGTTTCTTGCCTAAACACAAAACTTCGGTCGCTATCTACAAAACAAATAACAAAATAGATGCTCATTTTCAGTGGAACAAGCAGAATCCACTAAGTTAATGGCCCAATCCTTTGGATAAAACCCATACCAAATGCACACTTCCATTGATAACACAGAAAACAATGTGCATTGATCGTCTCAGAAAGCAGATAACACTTAAATCAATACTTATAAATCTTACGGAAAAATATAATCTAATATGTTGTGGCATTCCTTGGCTTCATCTATCAAGCAACTTTACAACGATTTTTTTTCTTATTAGTCCGCGTCTTCACAGACATGCCCATTTCATCGAGCCTCTCTCCATGACACTGCCCAGATCGTTACAACTTTCATACAGGTCGGAACTTACCCGAATAGGAATTCCGCTGCCTTAGGACCCTTATAGTTATGACCGCCGTTCACCGGCTCCCCTGTTATCATGTCACCAACTTCCTTGACATTGGCACTGACAATTATCACAAACATAATCATGACCAGGCACTTTCAGAACCCAATGTCAAAACGCCTACATAGGAGAAGCTGTGAGCTGCCTGCGGTACACAAATAGCAGAAGCTGTGAGCTGACACTTTTTAAGCTTAGTTACTGTTAGGACAATGTTCTAAATATTTGAGCAAGATATGCAACTGCGATGGTTTTTGTTTTTTTAGCAAGATATGCAACTGCAATGTTGTTTAAGGCTAATCAATGTATCCATGTAAGCTATTACAGGGAAATTGCTCAGCGAAGCAGCAAGTTCTCTACTCAGTGGACAAAATATGAACAAAAAAAAAATCTAGCGTGGCCGCATGAGGATAAGCCCCAGCAGTTGTTTCTTGCTATCTTTGATGAGTAACACAACATACACTTCTCGATCATGACTTGTGCTCTATTCAAGCCATCACATAACAATACCATTGATTGAGAAATCACTATTCTTAGTAGTAAATTTCAAAATCACAGACACACCGCTAATTTAGAACCCCAGCCATGTTCTGGTATGCCTCCCAATTTTTTGGTTTTTTATTTAATTTTTTTGAATTTAAATTGTGCCCTGACTCTTTATGTATACATATATATATATATATATATATATATATTCAGATGAAGAGATCGAAACAGCAATCGTAACCAGAAAACAGTGGCACTCCTTCAGACCTCATTTCTTAAATGGGAAAATGATGCTTCTGCAACAGCCATTTTGCCTATCAATTTTTCAGAAGAAAGTATTGAAGGATTTATTTATAGTTTTTTTCTGATTTTGTTTCTTAAAGTAACTTTGTGAATGAAAATCACTTTTGCATCAGCATTTTGACTACCATTGTGGCCATAGTAATTCCTTTCCAAAAATTTATAATTTGATAGGTGTCTTAACTCTTAAGTTCAAAAGAGCATCACGAAACATTTTCTATGTTACATATAAGGGGATAGATGGCATATATCTCGTCCTTCCATTATATAGGTTTGTTGCTTTGCATTGCTGTCTTAAGTTCATGTAACCGCCGAGTCTCACTTTGATTCTCATTGTTACGGCAGAATATTAAGAACTGTTTCAACTTTCGATTTCGTCCGCTGGTTTGGTGCAAACCACCGTTCCATTCAATTCGTGAAGCGCAAAAGCATCAAAACCCGAAGTCATTAAACCCTAAAACAAAAATCAACAAAATGCATTTGCAACCAAACCAAAAGAAAAAAAAAATACACAAATCGAAACACCAGTGAAATCAACAAGCCACAATCCCTAAAAATCAATTGAAACTTACAGTGTGCTCATCATCCTCTTCTAGGGCAAGCGAAAAACTTGAAAACAGCATGAACCAGTCACAGCCCCAAGTCTACAAATGTCGGGAACATTTCGAGATTTGAAGCGAACGGAACTGCGATGAGTATGAGTCTCGTTCGAATGGGAGCAACGCGACCGAGATTCCTCAGCCGCGAATGCCAAGAAAACCAACTATAAAAATAATGTAAATCTTTACATTTCGAAATTAAAAAGAATAAAAAAATATAAATTTTAATGTAAATACATAATTTTGAAATGAAATTTATTTTCACAATTTATAACATTAGATAATTTTGTCATAAATTTTCAAAAAAAAACAGATATATGCCATGATATATCTAAATTTTTACATATCTAAGAAAAATAAATGAATAAGATTAAAACGTGAGGATAGATATGTTTAGAGATATAGGACACACTTTATGCTAATAGGTCTATTAATTATTAAACTCTTATTTTAAGATGTATCTCTTTTTCGTTTTTTAATCTCTATCATTAAATTTATATAGATATATTTAAATTTAGGTAATATATTCGTCTCATAATTATTACGACACGTACTTCAAAAAATTTCATTCTTATTTTTACTTATATGAAAAAAATCTTAAATTAATATCGCATTAAATTTTATAACTTAATCTATTATTAATATTTTATAATAATTTTATAAAAAAATAATATTTAATAATCGTTAATATATATGTTGTATAAATATTGTGGGACCGAGTGATTGTGTCGCGACATGTTCATCAAGCACTTTTGTGGGAACAGTGCACAAACTTTGCCATCCTTTTCGTGGTTCAAATGGGCTCCGTCACCAGTTTACTTTCCCGCGTTCGAAAACCCCCAAACCCCTCCTACATGAACCGCATTCGAAAAAATTTTCTCCCATCACTCGCCCACTTCAAATCCACCCATTCCCTCTCTCCCTCTTCACTCTCCTCTTCCCCTCAATCTCCAATCCCCACTCACCCCAATTTCCTCACGATCCTCAACAACCCCTCCTCGTCTCGCCCCATCGCACAACAAATCCACTCTCAGCTTATCACAACAGGCTCATTACACCAATCCACTCCCACCCAGATCAAAATCATCAACGCCATGTTGAGGAATTACGCTTTCCGGGAGTTTGGGTTCGAGTCGGTGGCGTTGTATAGGGACGTGGCGAGGTCGGGGTGTCAGGGTTTCGATAGCTTTAGTTACTTGTATCTGATCAAAGGGTGTGATGGGATGAATGGATTTGAGGTTCACGGGGTGGTTTTGAAGGTGGGTTTTGGGTCTCATGTGTACGTGATGACTGGGTTGTTGGATATGTATCTGGGTTTTGGGTTGCTGGTTGATGCGCGGAAGGTGTTCGATGAAATGCCGGAGAGGAGTTTGGTGACGTGGAACGCGATGGTGACGGGGTCAGTGAGATGGGGGGAAGTGGAGAGTGCTTGGGGTTTGTTTGAGGAGATGAAGGTTAGGAATGTTGTTTCGTGGACCGGGATGATCGATGGGTTCACTAGGTGTCATAAGTATGGGGAGGCTTTTGGTTTTTTTCGGAGGATGATGAAGGATGAAGGGGTTATGCCAAATGAGATCACTTGTTTGGCGATATTTCCTGCTGTGGCAAATCTTGGAGACCTCAAGAACTGCCAAGCGATCCAGACCTATGGAGTTAAAAGGGGCTTTGATGTGAGTGATATTCGGTTTGGAAACTCTCTGATTGATGTTTATGCCAAGTGTGGTTGTGTTGCTAGTGCATCGAGAGTGTTTGAGGAGGTATCTATAAGTCATAAGAAAAATTTGGTATCGTGGACATCATTAATATCAGGGTTCGCAATGCACGGGATGGCGAAAGAGGCTGTTGAAAATTTTGACAAGATGGTGGATGAAGGATTGGGGCCAAATCGAGTTACTTTCTTAAGCTTACTTGGTGCTTGTAGTCACGGTGGCTTAGTAGAAGAGGGTGTAGAATTTTTCAGAAGGATGACCAACCAGTTTCAAGTTTTACCAGACGCTAAACATTATGGATGTGTGATAGACATGTTGGCACGAGCAGGGAGGCTAAACGAAGCTGAAAATTTGGCCTTGGAGATTCCTCAGGAAACAGAAAATGTAGTCATTTGGAGGACATTGTTAGGTGCTTGTAGTTTTCATGGTAATGTTGAAATGGCCGAACGTGTGACAAGGAGAATACAGGAATTAGAGAGAGGGTATGGTGGGGATTATGTTCTAATGTCCAATATACTGACTGGTTTCCGAAAGTTCGATGATGCTGAAAAGATGAGGACATTGATGGAAGAGAGAGACGTCTCCAAAGTACCAGGCCATAGCCTCTGATCTAGATTATTTGAAAGACACGGTAGTTCTATGGTGAATGCGACGTAGCGAGTAAGGTCTATTGTAGGATCGGTGCTTCATCAGTTCATGGTACAGAAATTGAATTCCTCGGGGATGTTCCTCACTAATGTTTATGCAGCAGAACACATACCTGAATGGTGCAACATGTTGCCTAAGAAAATGGCGCAAAAAGCAAGGGACGAGTATGATCCGGAATCTCATCGAATCATAAGGTTAGTCTACCCTGCTTGTTCCTTTCCACTGCGACATTTTGTCTTCTTTAGCTTGTTGTAGAGATTGAAGTTGAATCAATCCAAATGTTAGTGCTATGTACATACGCAGAAGAAAATTTCGGGTGAGAATAGTAGTATGCTGCTGTTAAACCCTGTTGCTCGAGGCATTAGGAGTATTCTGCTATAATCCTGTTAACCCTTTGCCTTTGGTTTGTTCCAATGATGTCTTTGTGTTCTCCTTCTCGCTCTTACACATCCTTGCAGTTGCATCCTTTGTGGGATTTATGCCGTATCCTTTCTGACTCATGCTAACCCTGGATTATGGTTGATTAGAAATCCTATTCTCTATGGACTTGAAACCCTGTAGGGGTTTTGTGCCGAGTCCATGGGTTATTTAGCTGGTACAGTCTAGTTAGCTGGTACAGTTCTAAGTGAAAATGTTCTCTTCTTGCCTGTCGGCAAATCCGTTAGAAGCGTGCGGATTAAAGTCTATACAGATCATATGCTTTGTAGGAATAAGTACTTGCACCTAACATTGTATTAATATGTTAGCATCATGTAGTGTTCTAAAGAAAACGTGGACAGAGGGAAACGTGCTTTTCAATAATATGCATAAAGTATATGCGGACAGCCGGAGGGTTTGGAGGTTCCTAGGATAACCCATGGCTTCCAATGACCGTCTAACTTCCAAATCAATTCAGCATGGCTGAGGAGGGCTTTCTTGGTCCTTAGAACTGAGAAGTATTTCCTGCCTAGGTAGCAACTTAGAACGGATGATGTGAACACAGTGACAATAAGAATCGAGAATTTTTGTCATTGCGGACGTGATATGCCTACAGAGGATTAGGATAGTGTATAGTCCATTTAGATTAGTTGCATAGTTCAATTATTCTGTTCATCTGTTGTAATGTCAACTTGTTACCGTAATGGACCGAGCTAGTTAGCCCGTTAAGACTGTTGCATCAAATCATCTTGAGCTTCTTGAACCTTTAAATGAATGCAGACCCGCACGTGGTACAACTTAAGCGAGAATTTAGCCTCGTATCATTAGTGCCTTAGGGTCAAGATTTACATTCACACTGTTTCAGCTTCTGAATGCATTGCCTGCTATGATTGCTCATGTATCTCATTTGTAGCGATGCCATGGCTATCATTTGTTTTACGTGGACGCACATTACACATGCTGAAACCTAATAAAACGAGTGGATGTAGTCTTTTCCTCGCCAATCTTCTCCTATAGTCAAATGCTCTTTAAACCTTACCAGGAGCCGATCTAGTGGTCCGACTAGTCCGTTATAGGGTTTCCATTCAACGTGATCGGTTTTTAGGCTCTTAATTAGAAAGGTAGATGCTACGTGCTTACAGATAGGCTCTTGATTTTGTCTTTGTGTCTGAATTCTTTTCTCTACTTGCATAAGTTTGTTGTTGTTCCGTTGAGTCTTTATATATACGCAAAGCTTAAAATATCGTTCTCTAACACTGTGTTCTCGAAAGTTTGGAAGTATTTTCTCTGATGACCATGGATATGCTTTCTATGCCGATTTTCTTTTTCTTCATCTCTTTTGGGGTCTTCCTGATTCTGGATTTTCTGTTTCCATCTAAAGCTAAAACTGCCACAACTTCTACAGCTAAAAAATCTGATCATCATGGCTTCAAAAGCTATCCGATTCTGGGCTGTGCACCTGAGTTCCTGGCCAACCGCCACCGCCTCTTGGAATGGGCGACTGATACATTGACCTCCATTCCCACGGGCACCACCACCATGCATTGCCCCGGAAACTTCCATGCCGTGATCACAGTGGACCCCAAGACTGTGGAACACATCCTGAAGACGAATTTCCAGAACTACCCGAAAGGATCCAGCACTTTTCCACTAAGGGACTTCCTCGGCCACGGGATATTCAATGCAGATGGCGACCTCTGGAAGCTCCAACGTAAGACCGCAAGCTATGAGTTCAACAGAAGGTCACTCCGTGACTTCACCATGATTTGTCTGCAAACTCAAATACGGACCAAGCTCATTCCTCTCCTGTCGAGATCGGCCATGACGGGCAGGGCCTTGGATCTGCAGGATGTCTGGGAGCGGTTCACATTCGACAACATATGCAAATTATTGCTTGATGCAGACGCAGGAAGCTTTATTGGTGATGGGTCCGATTGCGACCCACGGCTGATGTGGGCATTTGATGATGCTGCAGTGCTCAGTGTTGGTCGTTACATGTATGGACTATCTCACATTTGGAACGCAATGAGATTTCTGAACCTTGGATCGGAGAAAAGGTTGAACGAGTCCATCAGGATCGTCCATGCATTCCTCGACAAGATCATACAGAAAAGGCTGGACGACAAACCAGAGAACCATGACTTGTTGTCGCGATTCATCAGAACTGGAGAAAACTCTCCTGAACTACTAAGGGATGTCATGACGAGTTTCATTCTTGCAGGACGGTCGACGTCCTCTAGCCTGAGTTGGTTGTTCTGGCTGCTTTCTTCACACCCATCAGTCGTTCAAAACATCCGGTCTGAAATCGATGCAATCCGAGCAAAAACCAAGAAGCAACCAGGCGAGACATTTGACCTCGATGAGCTAAGAGAAATGAACTATCTACATGCAGTCATTTCAGAAACAATGAGGTTATACCCGCCAGTGCCTATTGATCTAAGGTCCTGTATCGGAGACGACGTTTTACCAGATGGTACAAAGATCAAGAAAGGATGGTTCGTCTTCTACCACGCCTACGCAATGGGTAGGATGGAAAGCATATGGGGAAAAGACTGTAATTCCTTCCTCCCTGAGCGTTGGTTGGACCATAACGGGACATGTAAGACGGAGAGCCCGTTCAGGTATCCTGTGTTTCACGCCGGGCCTAGGACTTGTCTAGGGAAAGAGACAGCGTACGTTCAGATGAAATCCGTCGTGGCTTGTGTGATCGAAAAGTTTGATGTCGAGGCAGCGAGGGACGAGAAGACGATTCCGGAGTATACTCCGACTCCTCTTCTTAGGATGAAGCATGGGTTGCCTGTGAGAGTGAAGGCAAGAGAACTGGCTCGAGTTGATAGATTTGTTTAGCTAGAGCGAGCTTGTGTTATTTTTGTAGTATGAGCTCTATTTATTTGTTAACGGTCGCGTATCTGAAACAATCGATTCATTAGTTATGTAGCCAACAGAGCAGAGCACAGTCATATTGTTGGCTCCTAAGCAAATTAAAACAGTTTTGATAGTTTATCATTCTATTCTCGTGTCTTATTCTTAAGTTTTCAACGTTAGCTATTTTATGTAGAAAGACTCAAATTCTAGACTAGGTGAGTCACCAAATTGTATTATTGCAGTTGTAGTCATTGTTTTTAGAAATAATGATATATGAGGTGCTACAGCTAAAATATAACAATTGATTCTTTTTGTTTTTTGTTTTTTTCTCATTCCAATGGTTGTGTTTTTGGTTGTCAAAAAATAGGTTTTGTCAAATGGGTTGTTAAATTTAACAAAACAAATAGTATTTGTTAAAATTTAGCATATTTGAAACACAAAAGAGATTGATGAAAAATTCCAAAAAAAAAAAAAGAACAATTACAAAAATAATAAGTAGCCAAATCATCATTATTTATCAAATAATCATGTTAAATTATAACATGAAATCATTGGATCGATATTATCAAATTATAACAAATTATTGTCAAACTATAACTTAGCTTTGCACTAAGATAGATAACATATACTCCCTCCGTCCCATATTAATAATATATACGTATATTGTTTTATTTTATATGTATGAATATAAATCTCATTTTCATATCAAATCACATCTGATCTTTTCGTAACATGTATTAGATTGAAATACGAAACCTATACAATCATTATTGTCTCACGATAAATTTATAAAGAATAATATTTGAACGTCATTATACACCTATTAAATCTTACATCAACATATATATAAAATCAAATATTTTAATATTTTTGAAATAAAGGGAATAAATAACCTTCATCATGTCAAATATGCAGAAATAATAGGGAAAACAAAATCATAATGGTTGGACCCAAAAGAGAATCCCCTAAAAAATCGACCCACACAAAAAATCAACAATTATCCACACAACGGTCCTCTCTTCCCTTCACCGGTAAAAGAAGAGAAGAAAAGCAAACACTTCTCTCTCTTCCTCCCCTTTCTCTCTCTAACCACTGGTCCCTTCCTCTTCCTCGATCGAGCACCAAATCGCCGTCGAATCGATCGATTTCGCTCGCAGATTCGTCATCGTTGTCGTCGCAGGAGGAGAGGGAGAGAGGGAGGGGCACATTACGTAATTTGCTAGGCTAGGGTTTTGTGTGCGCAATCGAGCTGTTGCCGGTGATGGATTCGTCGTCGTCGTCTGGGTCTGAGGTCTCTGTTGCTTCTACCGTGGTCGATCCATTCTTGGTCGAAGCTCTTCGGAGTCCTCGGCATCGTCTCGCCGGTAATCGATTCGTTGCCCTGACAGCTCTCTGTTGATTTTGATTCGGTTGATGTGGTTGATTTGGTAGTTGAACTGAGTTGTTTGGATTGGTTGTTGTTGTTGCATGGTCTGTGAGTTGCATGATTAGGTTGGATGATGATGAGATTGAGTGCTGTTTTGGTGAGATGTTGTCTGATTGGTTGCTTGTTATGTGATTCGGTGATGATCTATCTTCGCGGTGTGTTTCTGATTCGGATCTGGCTGTGTTGTGGCTATTGTTGGTTTTGGAGTTCGGCTCGCTGTGTTTTGTGTGATTTATGTGCATGCCTTTGGTTTTATTAATTATCGTGAGAATCGGGTATTGCATTGTTGGTGTTAGACTCATGTGTTTGATCTTGTAGCTAAATTGCAAGGGAAGTCATGGAGATCATTCCAATGCAAAAACTTTGGTTATCGACTTCATAATTGGAATGCGGTGTTAAGTCAGTATGCGCAGGATGTTAGTCCTGGTTTAGTGTGAAGATGATGCACCACAGCTGTTGGATTATAGAGCATCTTGCAAAGGGAGAGATTCGATAGGTTAGATTTCCATTTTTGAGATTTGACAAAGACTCGAGGAGTTGAGGTGGTTTGTCGTACTGGGACTACTAGCTTGTATATGAGTGATAGTTCTTTGGTTCTTACTGGTCTGTATGTCCTGTGTGGTATGCAATGATCTTCGTTGTTGGTTTAAGCAATGTTCTCCAGGTGCCATCCGTCTGCGCCAAGTTATTGCTGACTATATGTTGGCATGTACTCCTAATATTGTTAGAGATTTATTGAGACCTAACTTGAAACCCTTTTACCTTTCCTTTATGCTTATCCACTTCTGGACTGAATGTATAATTCCTTGAGGAATCTGAGTGATTACTGGGCTTTGTAGTTAGTACCATCACTCGAGATTCCAGTGATCCTGTTACCTCAAGTCTGCACCTATCCATTTGAGCTGTTCAATGTCCTTTTAAAGAGGGAAAAGAAAGTGAAGAAAAAACAAAGAAAGAGATCCAAGTGTTTCTGTTCATTTATTGTCTTTTAGTTTTAGGTCAGTGTAAACTAGATTTTGGGTTCTATCGTTTAGTGCATACTGCATAAATTATTAACAGTTGGAGCTGTTGCTTGTAGGTACAAATACAACCAGAGTGTACTCTTATTTTTTGTGTCTGTTGTTCCATGTCTCTGGAAGGGAATAGATGTTACTTTTTTTGGGTGGGAATAAGGGCTGGTGAAATTGAACCAAAGAAATATTACTCGTACTTATCGGATGTATGGATGGATTAATTTGGTAATACTGCTGGGCCTATATGTAATGTAATCATAGAGGCAGGAGGTGTTGCTTCAAGGTGAAAGAGAACCTAGTATTTTCTCTAGGAAGTCCTTTAAGTGGCATGCTTGATTGTTCCTTTGCATTAAGTGACAACTATAAACTGTGGTTTGAGCTCATTCTGCACTTTGACCATGTTAGCAATGCACAATATCTCGCATATATTGGGAGAAAAATAACTTTCTTATTTGAGCTGGGTTTCTTTTTCTTCACCCTACATTTTATGGCTGTCAACATTGGCTAGAAACCATGTCTTATGGCTGTTTGTTTTTAAATGGTAATTTGGAATCCCAAGTTTTGCCTCCATGTCTCTTTTTTCACTTGTTTTCTTTCTGCTGATATTGGGCATGTTTGGTGAAACATCTAAGCTGGCTAGCATCACTGATTGCTGCTTACTGAGGCGTGAAATTTGTTGGTTTTTTCATGGTTCATAATGCTATAAAGATCTGGTCTGATTCATTGTTTCTTGCTGTAAGCTAGTTCCTATTGATCCTGTCTTAAGTTGGTCTCCATTTTTTTTTCCCCCGAGTTTTTATGTTTGAATGTTGATCAGTTCTCAGGATGGAACTTGATATTCAGAAGTTCCTGCAGAATCCTGAAGTGTTGGAGTTTGAGTTCCCGCAACTTCCTACCTCCTACCAGCGGCTTGCAGCGCACAGGGTTGCTCAACATTATGGCTTGCAAACTATTGTTTTGGATGATGCTGCCGATTGTCTTGGGACTAAAATTCTGGTGATGAGAACTGCTGAGAGCAAATATCCATCTGTTAAATTGTCTGGCATTCCTGCTAGGCAGCCAGATGATGTTAAGCCTGGGCAGATTAAAATTGCCACCAGGCCTAGGTTGAGTAGATCTTCAAGTGAAGCATCTAAAATTGGGGCACGAAATTTCATGCGAACGGTGGAAGAAAGGATAGAGGAGTATGAGAGAGCACGTGCTCGCATATTTAGTAGCCAGGGTAGTTTCAGAGTAGATGATTCACAGTCTCTGGGTTTAGCTGATGGTAACTCTATGTCCTTGAGCAAAGAAGCAAGCGGATCTTGCAGGCACGCCGTGACAGATTCAGAAAGTACCAGGGATCTAGGTAGTTCTTCTCGGGTTGCGATTTTCAAGGACACTGAGAAAGATCGCTCTGACCCAGATTATGACCGTAGTTATGATAGGTAAAGCTCTTTTTTAGCTACAGATTATGCCACTTGTCTAGATTTATGTGACTGTTGCTTTGACATCCTTCTCTTGATCTTCCAACCTGTTGCCTTCTTTGTTTACAACTAAGGTCAACTGCACCTTGAACTCTTGGCGCCAGTGAGAATTGTCATCTGGATTTCAATAATTTTGGCCTTTTTCCAGGTATGCGAGGAACTTTCCTGTAGGACATGGACTTTTGACGCCATTGGCGGTGCCGAAATATCAGGCTCCTTTCGTACAATATGGTACTGCTTTCTCTCAGTCAGCCCAAATATCTGGATCTCAAGCCTTTAACTATGGAACATCTCCAGATCCAACCATGTCGCACTTCAGCTCGATGGGGTTGAATCCAGCGCCATGTGATACTATGTATGTGCAGTGGCCAAGTCCTGCAATGATGTATGCACATTCATATGAGCAATTGAAGCACACAGTTCTTCAGGTTTGTTCGATAGCCATCTATTTCAGCAATACAACTTCGTTTTTGTGTTTAAATTTATTCGTTGATATCATCTCTGATGTGGATTCCATTACTGGTTGATTCTGAACTGTGAATTCATACTTGTAAGCAGCTGATGCTTATTGCAAGATTTTGAATTGCCATATTGATTTATAATTGTTTTTGGTTTTGCAGGTCCCGTTCTGTCAGCAGCCCCTGAGCTTCGACTACTCTCAAAACTACTGACCCGTGGAAACAGGGATCAGGTTCGCCTGGATCCCTGGTTTTTATCAAGATTGTTAGTTCTTCTCCCTCGTGGTGGGTTTTACATCACCATTTAGATTGATCTTTGTTCTAGTGACTGTTTGTCAGAATACTATATGTTCGAAAAAACTTGAATTCTCATACTCTGTGAAGCTCTCCTTAATAGCATATGCTCTTCTGTTTCTGTTGTTTGGCTATTGTATCCTGGTATCACGTTTTCAACTTTCGCACCTGTAGTCCTTAACTGGCATTTGTCCTTGTTTCAATTTCTTAGCTCGCCCTACCTTGTCGTCGGTGCTCGTAAACATCAAATTTGCCTAAGGTTCATTGTTGGATGTGAAGTAGTAACTTGGCGTGGAAACAACTATAAATGCTGCTCAGGTGTCGCAGCTATAAGTCGGTAGTGTTTAAGCTTTCGAAACACACCATCAGAATATGTAAGAGAATGTAGAGCGCTTCGCAAACCTATTCGATTACTGATAAGCTGTGGTGCACGTGGAAGCCCTTTTGATGTAGTATATGCTAGCTAAATGTTGGGGTAGTATTTTGTCTTTCCTCAAAATAGTTGGTGTATGACCCAAGTAGTTGATTCGAAATACTCTTTTCATTTTATTTAAATTATAATTCTTTTTTGTTATATTCAAATTATAACATTTTGTTATGTATTAATTTTTGTCATATAAAAATATTAAATTATTCTTATTTTATATCATATCAATCTATTCATCATCATTTTTTTTTCATTTATTTATCTCATACATTCATAAGGATAGTATTATCATTCTTTATTAATTTAATATATATAAATTATTATATTAATTTAAAAAACTGTTATAATTTGAATGGAACGAACGGTTGAAGTTCCCAAAGACTTCGTGTTTTTGTGAAGGAGATTCTTCCCCTGACAATTGAAAACATTGACGAATAGTCATTGTTCTGGGATGCGTTTGCTTTTGATCGAGTACTGTGCAACAGCTCAAAGCATATGTCGATGGAGAGCTACAAGGACGTATCAGCTTTAGAGCAATTTTTTTAGGAGTTTTTTTTTTTTTTCCCTGAAAGGTTTGGAGCAATATTTTATTCTGCCATCAATGCATTCCTGCTGCTTCTTATTTTTTTGGTTAAGTTGACTTAGTTTTGACCAAATTGTTGTGATTAATAGCTATCAAGTATCGATAGCTTGATTCCTCTTGAGTCTCGTGGATGGACAAAACAAGCGTTGGAGGGTTTTGTCCTTGTTTGTAGTCATTTCTTGGTTAATGCGTGGTTGGAGTTTGAAATAGTTTTACCATCTCTCGTGTCACTTCAGTAGAACTTGCTCTGATTTTAACGGGAGACGTGAAGTTTGATACATTTCTGGTCAAGTTTGTTGACATAATATTCTTTTTATCTCAAATAAATTATGAAATTTTTTAATTCAACAAAATTTTGATGTTAAAATATCAATATTATTTCTATTTTATAATACATCATCTTCATTATTTTTTTTTTTTCTACCATTCATATATCTATCCCTTTCTTTTTCTTATTTCTCACACTATCGATCCACAATTCACCTAATTACTCCTATAAAATTATAAAAGATATTTAAATCAAATGATTTAATATCCGTATTAAATCAATATTTCGTAAGTTATTTTATAGGAGGGTATAGTATTTTGTACCACCAGATTGAATCTTTCAGGATAGAGGAGTCTATTTTTTTCATATTAATAGCATGCGACCCAATCCATGACTCTACAATGCTACAGTTGCTAGTATATGCTAGTACATATTATTGGCACATTTCATGTATTGCAGCCAATAAAACTAGAACATATGGCTACTCAACCATAGCCCCAAAAATTCATATCCACAGTAACTTATAGGTCCAACCCAATCACACACATATATTAAAACACAACTCAGCTACTTCTATTCTTGATACGCCTACCAAATTCTCCTTTGGCACTAACTATATCTTGCAAGGGATAGGTGAGGGTGAGTGTAGGGGTACTGTTCCCTTGCTCACTTGTCTACCTTCATTGAGGATCTTTAAGCTTTGTTTTAGGTTGACATACAAGAGGGATAGGATTGGGAAACCCTATAAACCCATTGGCCCTTCAATATGGTTCTTAAATCTTAGGACATGAACTAATGAGGATATGTTAATTTGTTTCAGACGACGATCATGTCGTGTTGAGAGGTTAACTCGTCCATTAGGATTGGAATCTGACCTTGATTGCTATCGAGTCATTTAGAATGGCATCGCAAGCAATTAATCGGTTGTGAAGGAAATTAAGGCACATACAATCAGCATTATCGTGAATCGTGATCACCCTTTAGTGACAAAATGTTCCATGCTAATAGATTACAACAACAGCTGTGTTTGGTCTCTTCTGTCCCAAAACAAAGGTTTTGGCTGGGTCACATGTGGGGAGTTTACAAATAATAATCGCTTCGTTATATTTTTATTGAAACGTTTGATCGACATGAGAATTTATATAAAGATTGATTTATGTGGATTTTAATGAAAAAAGAATATTTTTTGGATTATAATGTGATTTATTATAACACTTATGAAAAGAGATAGTAGATGTATTGAGATGAGATTGATTTGTTTTTTTTATGTTAAAAGATTATCAAAAAAGAAAAGATTATAACTTTTTGAGACCGAATAAATAAAAAAACGTTATGATTAATATAAGATGGAGAAAATAATTCAGATATAATTAGAACAATCATACTCCAATAGAAATTTAGGAAACACAAAACTTTCCAAGGTTAATAGTACCAGGTTGTGTTATTTTGTTCCTCTGCTGCCAGGTTGTGTTATTCAATGATGCAGGAGTATCTGCTAATCTATGACTGGCTCCGTTTTCAAAAAAATAATGAAGGATTTAATCTGATATATCAATATATATATATATATATGTTTAATTTTTATGAGATTTATCAAAAACAAAATATTATTGTCTCCGTTTCAAACTATAACGGAGAATATGGTTTACCATTTTTATATTAAAAAACCTGCGCAGCAGGATAATAATCTAATTAATCTTAAAATACTCTGAATTAGTGCGACAATCAGTGGATAACTTTATTTTTAGATTTGCATGGATAGTGGGGATATCGTGCATGTTAATGCTGATCTGTGAAGAGTTAGTAAACTAACTCCACTTGGATTAATTCCTTGATTACTAGATTTGATTGGCTAATGTATTTGAGAAATAACTTATAATAATCGTCCTTGTAGTTTAATATAGCAAGTTGAACAAGTCTATATTATTGAGTGCAAATGTTTCACCAGGTAGTATCAGAATTCATTCTCATTGACCACATCGACTATTCGAGATTAGTACCTGAACTTCCTGAGACGTCCGATCAATGTTGGCAACATTGGTGACGAGACACTAAGGGATGTCTATTTTTCTCCTTTGATGATATGGAGTGATTAACATGAGATCTATTATCAAGATATTTATATATATGTGATTAAATGATCCCCAATCAACGTTGGATATATCCAATCAATTTCCTCTGAAAATATCAATAGATGTGAGGACGTATTCTTTGAAAAGTTCAATTGATATAACCATCATCCTTTCAAAAGATTTACGATGTGGTCTGTATATTTTGATTTTCAAAGGATTGTTTGGTATATCAACTAATCTTTTTAAAGAAAATTAATTGATTATCGAATGTTGATTCTGAATCAACAATCTGTATCTTTTTTTATATATAGTGACAAATAAGGATAACATAGTATAGTATTTTAGTATTTCATACACTATGAGTAGTGTCATAGGCAAACAATTTTGTATGTCAACTTATAAAGTGGTTTGATGGGTGGGGTTGGAGGTGGTGTAAAACTAATGTGACAAAGGATGCATGATTGGACCAGACAAATGTATGTGAGATGAACATGTATGGTGGTTATAAAAAGAGAGGTGATGTGAAGTGAATGGTAGGTGAGATTTTCATGAGACAAGGTGGATGGATCTCCTCATCTCATCTCATCACACACACAAACACACTTTTCTCATTCTCTATTGTTTCAGTACTATAAGATTGAATATCCACTTGAAATGGAATTTCCAAAGGTGAGGAAAAGACAAGTAGAAGAAGATAGAGAAACATATTCGATTTTTCTTGAGTGGACCATTGGTGACAACTTTATTTATTATCTTTATTTTTGCCCAACAAAAAGGAATATAAACAATAATGTGCTATGGCCTAGAAATGGGCATATTTGGCTTTGCAAGGATTGGAGATTTCATTCCTCGATCTAACTTAAATGTGGCCTTTTATGCGTTTAGTACAATTTGCTACGTGATCATTAGTTTTGTTTTTCCTACTTGGTCATCACATTATGATGTTCATAGCATAGTTGATCATCCTAATTCCTACGCCAAAGTAGCGAATGATGTCGACAAGTGCAATGATAATTCTTGTACTAAGATGGGCAAATTCGACCATGTATGATGTTCTTAAGATTGTTTAGTAGTTGCAATCTCTTAAAGATGTTCAGAGTTAGCCAAGACATGCTCAAATATATCTATGCTCTCATTCTCTTCCCATTTTGTATTCTTAGCAATGTGCTCTTTATTGTTCCTTATTCATATATCCTTTAAAACATCAAACTGAGAATAGTATTCTCTTTGTCTCATATATATTGTAATATTAACGGATACACGTAAATTTAGATTTATTTTTTTCTTTTTCAACTCCAATTATAAACCATATAATATTTTTCTCTCCAACTTTTTTACCACACAACTTTTCAAATATAAAGGCGTTCCAAATAATTTAAGATATTTTAATATGATAAAAAGATGAAAAAATAATGAGACAGAGTAGGCATATTTGTACCACAATAAAAGCATGACAAGTTTGATACTCTCCCCGTTTGAAATTAATAGCAACGTTAAATCATCATTATACTATTCAAAACATAATTTGATAAGTTTCGTTATTCGTCTTAATGATATAAAAAAATACGTTATTTATCCAGAATTGAAATACATAACTTAAACTATTATTAATATTTCACAAAACTTAAAGATTTGATCATCCCATTAGAAATTCATAACATAAATAACTTTAAAATTCACATAAATTAATATTATAAGTAAATTTTAATGATGGGAATAATTTGTTATGGCAGGATGATCCAATACCATACGAGCTTTAATTTAATACTCTTATCAGGTACACCAGGTCAAACAAAGGGCTTTAATTCTTTGTCTCACTTCCTCGCTCTCTGGCATCTTTTCTTTCTTTTTGCGCAACATTTTGTTTTTTTTTTCTTTCAAATCTCTGTGAGGGGGAATCTGAGAAGTGTTAGTACCAAAAAGGCACATCGCACAGTCGCACACCCACAAAATCTGTGAAAATTCTTTCCCCCTTTGAGATCTCGAGAAAAAAAGTAGAGTACGATACTCTGCTCTGCTACACTAGTCTATATAGCCCTCTTGCTTCTCTGCTCATCCTGTTGTTGCTGTTGATCATATGGCGTAGAGTTGCACTGCAAATGCTTTACAGATTTCATATAGGGACCTCTAAACCCTGCAATCACCCCTTTTGTAAAAACTTCTCATTGTCCTCCACAAAATAAAACTTCATCACATCACGAACTTGCCCAATCCTCTTCCCTTTCCCCAATCCTCTTCTCTTTGTCTTGAAACTTCTATCCCATTATTTTGATTGGGCGATGCCAATAATTGGCACGTTTATAGACGAGAAACGGTTGGATGATGTTATTGATACATATAATTTAATATATATTTAATTATATAATTTATTTTTCATGTCGAATCATCAGTATGATAAACGATAAATAATCTAATTAAAACAAAAAAATTAAAATTTATAAGTGATTAAAAAAATCTAATCAATCTTTAAACAGATAATAATATCTAATATAATATAATATAATATATTTAACTACTCAAAAATTTTCCAAATCCGTTTACTTCACTTTATTTACTTCACTTCAATCTTTGTTTTTCTGCGATCCAATGTTTAATAGGTTCATGAGATTTTCAAGTGGATTTATGTGCGAAATGTGAGGGATGCAAGGAAAGTGTTCAACGAAATGTCTGTGTTTTACACAGGCGTTTTGTGTTTTACACAGGCTCTCTATTTCTGAAACAGAGCGTCTTATATGGAAAATAGAGCGGCAGAAGAACCATGATCCGGTGAAGACTCCGACGACGTCGTCGAATTCCTAACGAAGATTTCGGCGACGACGTCGTCTGATTCTGGTGAGAGGTCCGACGATGGTGTTGGTGATGGATATGAGATGAAGAAAATATAGGGATTTATATTTTAAATTTGTATGTATTTGAAATTATTATCCCTTGTGTAATTTTTTGAAATTATTTTCAATTGTTTATAGTTTTAGATAAATCATCTTATAATCTAATCTTATCTATTATCTATTTATCTATCTTTATTATATACGTATATATGCACATGTTTACACAAAAATCTCAAAATTCATGATTAAATGATAATTTTGTAATGGTTAAAATGAAAATATAATGGTATATATTATAACACAAATTTGAAAAAATTACTTATTCACATGATATAGTTATAGTCAATAATAAAGTTTTATATCACAATATTAAGACTTATGCTTAAGATTAACAAGTACCAAACAATTTGAATGTCAATTTTGGTGAAACTCAAAATAGTACCTAACAAAATTTTGTTGTTTTTTTGGAATATAGTAAGGAATTCTGTACGTTTTATCTCGTGAGTTTAGCTGTATGTTAATTTTTTTCTCACTATCATTCAAATTCCACCTAATCATAGATTTTTTATATTAATATATAAGTCTTATTATAAATAATAATATATCATTAAAGTCTTAAATAAACTTGTATTAATAGAATATCTTAGATTAATTTATCAAAAATGTTTATTTCTTTACCAAATATATCAAATTTTATTTGAAAAATATTAGTAGTATATGATTTCAATCGGATTATTTTAGTTTTTATAAACGATAAATAAATTTATAATATTTTAGTTCTAAATGTAATTGAATTAATTATAATTTTTTTATTTCGTATAGCGTACAGATCCGATCTGTAACGCCACGATAATATATTGATAATAAATATGTGACGTCACTGCCGCTACAGATCGAAATCCATAGCAAGGCAA
>JAOVYX010017060.1:0-13133 GCA_035668315.1 Drosera spatulata | reverse complement strand
ATGAATGACTAATTGATCAATAAGATAATGTGATATGATCAATTGGCAAATATATTTTAGGTTTTGATGACTAATAGATAGTTCTCTCTAGATTTTTTTAGGAACTTTATCCAAAAATAAAAAAAAGTTGAAAATAATCCCAAAACCATACATACGGAGTTAAAATTCAAAAAACGTACAAAACCGAAACCCAAACGCGCTCATTCCCCTACTCACCCGAAACCGAAGGCGCTCTGTTTCATTTCTCACCAACACAATTTTTTCCCAATTTCTCCCTATTCGATCAAACCAAAACATGGAGGTTAGCTTCCAGATTCTTTCCATACGATCAAAGGAGCTGTGATTCCCCCAAAACTCCCAATGTCGCCCTGATTCTCCCCACATTTGGGTTCGTGAGATTGATGAGGTGATCATTTCTAAGCTTTCGATTTTGGTCTGTATGTATGATTTGATTGCTCTTCTTGTTTGCATGGAAATATTGGGTTGATTTTATGATTGGGGACTGGGCTTTTGCCCTAATTTGAAACCCTATTATGTTTGCATGGAAGTGGAGTTTTTACTATTTTCTTGCTTTGATTTGGAATCCCTAACTTAGTGTAGTGTAATGATATACTTTGGCCAAAATTAGCTCAGGTGCTTTGTTTCAGTTTCAAAATTACACAAGCGTTTGTTTTGATAAATCAAAGGTATTCTGTTTCAAAATTACACAGACGCTCTATTCCTGAAAATACAAGCGCTCTGCTTACATACTAATCAAATTGAACCCATTATTGTTTGTTTAGGACTTTGTTTGTTAATACATGCACTTTGTTTGAGTTTTTTACTTATTAATTTCTTATTTCTCTATCTATTGGAACAGTTATAATGGCAGTCCAATACAAGAGAAATTTGAAGGGTTGTTGTCAAGTTTCGTACAAAAATGAGATAAGCATGACTAAAGAACACAAAGTGGAGATGGTGAAAACTCCATTTTGGAATTTGGTCAAAGCGATTTTCAATTGAAAGATCAGGTTCGAGAAATGTTGAAAGAGTGGCAAGTGTATACAACAAATCAACTCAAAATACAACCAAGGCTAAAAAAACATTCATATTCAGAGATCATGAATTCATGGTACCTGAGATGGATATGAAACTGATTTTTGGAATTGTCAATGGTCAAAACAACATCGGCGAGGAAGGACTGTTGGATGTGATAATGGAATCAAAATTCATACACCAAAGGTTCGAGCTTAACCAAAGAAATAGAGTAGAAAGAGAGTTGACGACAAGGAAGATCAAAGATACGCTAATCAAAGTATCAAGAGGGACCAATGTGCATGACTACGAGGACACAGCATGACTGCTGATGCTGTACACACTCAACACATTGTTCGTCAGCATTTTCCTCATTTAACTGGAGTTACCTAAATTTTGTCGCAGAAATTGATAAAATGCGTTACTATAACTGGACGTTGTACTTTTATCAAAAATTGACAAAATCACAAGATGAAAATGTCGAGAATCATGAAAAAGTGATTGGATGTGTTTTGCTCATACCAGAAAGTTTTTTCTCCAATTACCTTGTTCAATTTATATAAGGGCTCTGTTTGTCATACATTGGTCATTTTTAATAAGGTGCTCTGTTTTTGATTATTCAAGCACTCTATTTCATTCTATTTCTTATTTTCACGAATTGACATTCTTTTATTTTATTTTTTTAATGACAGTATTGGTTTTTTGAAAAGATAAATATGGTAGATCCGGTTCAAGAAGACGAGATCGACGTCCTTCTAAGATGTGCAAGGTGGAATCTCAAAGACCCACCGAAAGACATAAATGTCAGATCTGTTAAATTTGAAATTGACATGTGTATCAAGTTATCAATTGTTTTCAACAAATTTGAACTAACATGTGTATCAAAAATGTCAGTTGAATTTGGATGAGTTGCATCCAAATGAAACTGAAAGGGGAGAATACGGGATGGGCTTGGCAGTCATAGAATGGATTTAAGAAGGAAAACAAGAATCCTCAAATGATACACAAATTCAAGGCTCACATGTCCCTGATTTTGAGTTTAGAGCGAGAAATCCTTGTCCAAAGTCAAGTTACTCGATTGAAACATTAAGAACAAAGAGGACGAGGTATCATCTGATGATCTTTTGATTCAACATATGAAGCCAACCAAACTATCAATCTTGAGGAATGAACTTCAAGAAGGAAGATTGGAAATTGTGTTATTGACCGGGAGGAATATGGAAGCAACCAAACAAGTAGAATTGCTTCAGGAAAAGGTAAGATTTGTAATGTACTAAAGTCGTCGTTGTCTTGGTTTAACTTTTTTCTTTTACCAAGCTCTATACACTTTATTGTAAGGTTGAAGAAGTCGAAGAAATAACTGCAAATGGAGAAGGAAAGAAGTCAACAAACAAGATATGAATTGACTGTGGCTGAAGAAAAGGTAAGCAAACAATAATAAAGTTGGCACTCTATTTTAATTGAACTATCTCCCTATTTCAATTTTACCTGTTTTGGGCTCTATTTAAGTTTATTGAAGCTCTCTGTTTTATTTTAGGTCCTTTCATTGCAAGTTCAATTAACTCCGGCTAGAACGGAGTTTGATTCTCTAAGCATTTTAACGGTGGAACCATCTGACAACAACAGAACCAGTACACAATGTGACTCTACTATTGAAGAATTGAAGAAACAAATTGAAGAACTGAAATAAGAATCTGAAAAAAACAAGATATCGCTTTCTAAAGAGACGCTTGTGAAGGAGGAGATGAAACAAGAACTGAAAAATACAGAAGAAGTGATCTTGAAGGTTTTGAATTAGCGGGAAAGACTAAACGACATCATCCGTTCAGAAGAGAAAGAAAACACAAAACTATTCGAAGACCTTGAAAAAGAAAAAAAAGATCACTTCAGAATACAAGGCTTTGTTTAACAGAAACTTGATACCGATTGAGAAAAAGGAACAACGTATGATCTGTTGCTATAGACCAAGATGAAGACGAAGAGGAAATAGTGAAGGACAAGCAAAAAAAAAAAAAAAGAAGAAGACTCGTCGTACGCCAACGCCGATGCTACAATAACTCCAAAAAAGAGGTAGTAGACCAAAGAAAAGGTTGAAAGAATTCATGTGATTCGTCAAAAAACCCAAAGGCAGCCCTTGAGGTGGAGCAATACTAAGTGGAAGACGCAAGGGACAATTGAAAAATGATGAAGTCAAAATTGAAAATTTTGTAAGCTTTAAAAATTTAAAAATTTTTTGTTATTTGCTTTGGTTTTTTGAACTTTATTGTCAAAACAGAGAGCCTGTGATAAATTTAACAGAGCGTCGGTGCAAAATGAAACAGGGCTTTTATATAAAAATAAACAGATCGCCTGTGTAAAAATAGAACAGAGAGCAAATGTTAAAATTTATCGAACTTTCAATTTTTTTCATACATGAATTCTTATTTAATCAAAACATCTAATAAAATTTTCACTATAGAGATATCATCTGTTACTTCAAAGATCCCGTTCTGAGGGACCGCATTCACTGATATGGACGACATCAAATGAATTGCAGATGATGATGCATTATCAAACATCGCAATCAATGCTTATGTGACTTTGATGTTGAGAAACACAACATGCAAAGATCATATTATGGTGTACTATACAGAATACAGTTTTATCTATTTTATTTCTTATCAAATGCGAATGTAGATCTGATTTCAGTTTCTTCATATAATACAACAATTTATTACAAAAGATACAGACGTAGTCGACAAATAGAATAAAGAGCCAATGCTTGAAAGACGGACGTGCCGTTGACACTTGTTCCCGATAAACTCAACTAGGGGCGCGACAAAGGGTACAACAGCCTTCCATTGGACGTTGTTGGCCTGTAATAGCGTAGACAACAAGTGGGCACATCACAACTCCAAAAGGCAAATAGCCGCCAATGCAAGGGATGCTCAGCTCATTGTAAGATCCTCTTCACCAGTTCAACTTGTTTTCATTTTAGAATGTATTAATACATGCACTATAACTTATATAAATTATTATATATAGGCGGATTATGTTCGAAAATTTTTCAAGGAGCTGGTCAAAGAGAACGAAGCGCAACATAGCAAAATGGAGAATGTAATAATCGGCAGAAACGCTTCGTCTCCACAAAATCTTAACTGCAGCGTACATGTTTGCCACTAGATAAAGTTGATCGCGAACGGACAAATTAAATTCCAAAAGCTTCAACACTTGAAGATATCCGATGTTTCAAGTTTAAGATGGTGACAACTTTAATAGAAAAATATCAATTTAAGTCAGATTGATGTAATGAACTCAAATGTTTTTTTGTAATACAATCTATTGGTTTCATATGTATCAAATGCTTTTCTATGTGCATAACACAATGGTAATGGTAATCGTTTAATCAATGTTTATGTAAGTTTCATATTTGTTCCTGTTAACAGTGACTCTATTTTGTTTGAAAACTGTCACACTGTTTCAAATAATACAGACACTCCGTTTCAAATTACACAGACGCTCTGTATCACTCAAACAGGGTGACAGTCAAATCTAGAACAGACCGTATGTTTCGTAAACATAAATTTGATTGATCTGGAATGATGTGCATGTTTTCTAATGAGATAAGCGATGATATGTCATCTATGGCCAGAGTACTAACAAAGTCAAGGATTATCACTTTCAGATGATATGCCGTATTCGTATTTCATAGTGCAGGTGTGACCTTAAAATTGTTATAGTAACATCTTATCTTTAACAAGTGTAGGTGTTTGTCAAAGTCAAGGCCTTTGTCGATAAACCCGATGCACTTAGAACAGGTATCAACACAACTGCAAAAGTGATGCTGGGGATAGCTCCAGCTATGGCTGAGGAGCATCTTATGCATGCTTAGACTAAAGGTATATCTACAATATCAATCTTATTGAGGGATGCTACTCTGACTCTGATAAGCACCAACGAAGTGCTTAGTGAATAGCCTCTCAATATGCTATTGCAAGTTTGCTTTGTAGAGATTTAAGTCCTGAAGGACTTCAATTTTTTGCTAATATTTCCAATCAGTAAAACTCCACGGGAATTTTCATAAGTGTACTATATTTTTCACAGATGTACCAGTAAGCATGAACGAGTAGACCTTCCTAGATTGATTTTACCCATGATTGATGATTCTTTACTTGACAAACAAATTTTTTCGTACTATATTTTGCATAGTCATACGACTTTTTTTATACATATATACTAGATGATGTACATGATATATTTTTTACTAGACGTACTATTTTTTTACACAAGCGTACTAGTTGATGTGTTTTTTACTAGGCGTACTACTTTTTCTACACAGGTGTACTAGTTGATGTGATTTTCACTATGCGTACTATTTTTTTGCACAGACGTACTAGATTATGTGTTTTTCACTATGCATATTACTTTTTTGTATAAGCGTACTAGTTGATGTGTTTTTCACTAGACGTACTACTTTTTTGCACCGACGTAGTAAATGATGTGTTTTTTTTATCAGATGTATTACTTTTTTGCACGGATGTACTGTGTTTTTCACTAGGCTTACTACTTTTTTTGCACAAACGTACTAGATGATGTGTTTTTCACTAGACGTACTACTTTTTTGCATGGGCACACTACATGACATGTTTTTAACTAGGCGTAGTAGATGATGTGTTTTTCACTATGCATATTATTTTTTTACACATGCGTACTAAATGATGTGTTTTTCACTAGACATACTATTTTTTTTGCACAGATATACTAGATGATGTACATGATGTCCACAAGTAACGTGACTAGGACACCTAAACATTACACTAGACAACAATCCAAACATTATCTTGACAACACGATATTTCCAAGCATCTCAAACTATTTATGTGAGGATTTACACCCGAACATTACACTCATATGTGTCGCACAAATCCAAACGTTATCAGAAGCAATCAGCTACTCAAACAAGAAGCATCATAGAACATATTCCTGTGCAACGCCTTCAACGATTGAATCAGACCATGCTCAAGCTGATCATTGGCCGACATATACCGACCATCCCACCCCACATTCCTTCTCATAATCGCTAAAACCGCACCGATTTTTGAGTTAATCATGCACGCTAGGGCCGCTTTATTCGATGGGATATCGTCATTTCCTTTGGTTCTTCGATCGACTTTATATCTAGTCGTACCTTATACAATTTCACCTTCTAACTCAATTATGTGCTCATGAATTAACCGCTTATAACTTGAAATGAGCATTGCAAACCACAAACTGCAAAACCTAATTCAGATAAAAAAAATCGACGTAATATATGACAAAAATTGAAACGAATTCAATAGTTTTCAAAAAAAGTGGGGACGAAATTGAACACTGGAGTTTAAGATCCAATTCACTCACCTTCTTCGTGGCAATGAGACGATCGCGACGGCGCAGCGGGGCGGCGCTGGACATGGAGACGGAGTTGATGAGGACGATGGCGGTGAAGGGGAATGGAAGAGAGGGAGAGTGGACGTGGATGTCAGTGCAGGTATTTTGGATAATTTGAGATCTCATCGAAATTATAAATATTTTTTGATATTTTTTTATAATAAAATCTTTTAAGTATTATCTATCGAGAATTATCTTTTTTGATTTTGATAATTCATAAAAATATTATTTACAGTTCATATATTCATTGTTTATAATTCACAAAATCATTATTTAGAGTTCACTAATTCAAAACGAGTACTAAAACGTAAATCAAAATTTTATTAAATATTTTTATGTAATTTATCATTACGGATTTTTTTTTTCCGATTTTTTGAACTTTTTTAAGTAAAAAAATTTGCTTTTTTTGTTTTTTAAAAGAAAAAAATTTGCTTTTTTTAAAGTGAAACCTTTTCTAAAATCCATGTCCCCGCACCCGCAATCTCTGCAGACGTTGATCTCCACCGCCGCAGCATCTCCCCATCCTACGCCCCTCTCAACGCGACGCCACCACCCTCCGTCGCCACACTGCCGCCGGCGACCTCACCTTCACCCTCGTCCACATCCTCACAAAGCCTCCCGCCCCCCCAACCATCACCACCCTCCTCCTCGCCTACATACCTTGAAATTCCATCACTTTTTTTCCTCAATTTGTAGTTCAATTCGAGTTTGTTTTCTAGGCTTAATTCTTTCGAATCGGCGGATAACTGTTGAATCACGTGTTTTGTTTCTTGTTCTGTTGATGCCAAATACATGGACAAGAGGCTTCAGAGTAAGTTCTTTGTTTGTCCCCATGCTCTGTTTGTCCGGCCTGAATTTTCAGTCTCGAAGTTGTGAAATTGAGATGTTGTGGTGCTTTTTCTAGTCTCTTTTTGTTGTCCTCTACATGAAATTTCTGTTGGGGGTAAGTAAGTGCATGGATGAGGGGTGCGATTGGACGTGGCCGAGTGATGAGTGAGTAGGAGAGAGAGGAGATGAGCTTACCAGGTTGGCCACAGTGGCGGAGGGGCGGCTGGATTAGAATCATGGTGATTAGATTTAGATATATATTGGATTCGGTAAAATTGAGGTTATTTTTATAAAAAAAAAATAGATGGTTTGTCCTGTGGTTATGTTTCGACATTAGATAAAGTTTTATAATTTGATAGAGATATATTTAGATTTAGATAGATGCCATCTGCAATTTCTGCTCATCCTATCAATATTACACTTTTTCTCACAATGATTCTGCTTTGGTTTAATACCAGCCGAATTCACACTTGATGATGCATTATGTTACCGTGCTTGAGGTGCCTTGTGTAAGTTTCTGTTATCATATTTAAATTTCTTCTTGAAGGTTCTAGTGTAACCTACCCCGTATTAATGGTACATTGTTGAAGTGCTTCCTTGCTATCTCTCTTTTCAAACTGTTCATACAAAAACACACTTTTCTGTGATAGATGGTGTCCCATGGCCAGGTTATTCTTCTCACTTGCCTTCAGAATCATCTGCACTGGCTGGCCAACATCTCATTCGGTCCAGCATTGCCCATGGTTCTGCCACAGGTCATGTGGAAAGAGATGTGAGATAAAGCTATTATTATTTATTATTTTATTTTTCATATAGTTTAGTTTTGTACAATTGTTGTTGAAGTTATCACGTACTCTGCATCAACCCTAGGTCCTCACAGCAAGTATCTCAAGACATGGTTATTCTGCTTATATGTCACCAGAGTCTTCTTCCATAGCACCTCAGCATCTCTCTTGGTCTAATGATTTCCGTGGTACATCGGCAGATCGCATGGAAAGAGATGTGAGGATTTACGACATGATTTTCACTTTTGTCTTACTGATGGCACCATTTCCTGGCATTGATTGGCTGGTGGTGATTTCTAGGTCCTGGCACGTAGTATCCCAAGGTCAGGTTATCAATCTCACATGCTGCCGGAATTTTCTTCCATGGCACCGCCACATCTCCTGCATGCGAATGATATGCATGGTCTTTCTAACAATCACTTCGAAAGAGATGTGAGCATCTCCTTTGTGTTATCATGTTCATTATATTCATATTTGTTAATATTCCAACTGGTCTATGATTGCTTTGCTGTTGATTAGGTCCTAGTCAGCAGTGTCTTCAGGCCAGGATATCCAGCTCACTTGCCACCAGAATCATCAGCTGTGGGACGTCAATATCTTTTGCGCTCCAGTGATGAACGTGCTCCATCTACGGATCACCTCGAACGAGAAGTGAGTTTTCAAGTCTCATGTTGGTATAAGCAATATATTATCCTAAGAAGACCATAACTTTTTGGTATCTGTTCTAGGTCATATCGGCACGGGCTGGGGCTTATGGGTTGGATGATAATTTGCGAGTTGGTATCCTTGCTGAAACTGGTCCTGGTGCTCTGACAACTAGTATTGGAGATAGGACCTATCCATCTCTGCGAGAAGATCCAACTCTACTAAGCCAAAGACGAGAAGTTCCAGTTGGAATCAGTCCTCGGATGCCGGATACAGTCCGTGCTGAAACTGGTCCCACTGCTCTGACGACTGGTATACGAAATAGGAGCTATCCATCTCTGCAAGAAGATCCAACTTTACTTAGCCAAAGACGAGAACCTTCTGTTGGAATCATTCCTCAGATGCCGGATACAGCGCATGAGATGCCTGACTCAGTTAGGAGAGGTGATACTCTCGCTCCACCTGCTGGAAAATCCAACATTCTCTTTGTTGATGGACTTCCTAAAGACTGTACGAGGAGAGAATTGGGCCGTATCCTTGTCCTTGACTCTTGCTATTATTCCTATTTTCATTGTTCGTGGGTCAGTATGAGGGGTGGTGGGGATTAGTTGGGGTATAGTTGGACTTTTTCTAGTTACTTGCTGCAGTAGCACACCGCGGACTGGCATACGATCAAGATCTTGAATGGACAACCATGATAGATGAATATACTCTTGAGTGTTATTCATCTGACCTTGAATTTTGGTATCCTGAACTTTTAGAGTGATCTTTCCCACCCCACACCCACATATCATCCACTCATTCTCAACATTATTCATGCTACGGTTAATCGACTTAACACTAATTGTGCTAGTTTGATCCTTGACTTGCAATTACAGATTTATTCCGCCCGTTTATTGGTTTCAAAGACATCAAGCTTGTTCACAAGGAGCCACGACGGGTAAGTTACCTGAGATCGGAGCCATTACTTTTCTTTTCCTCTCTTACTTCCACAGAAGGAAGATTGATATCCTTTGTATCTATTTCTTGTTTTATTGTTATTTTCGTTTAGATAGAAGAAGCGGTCTCTTGTGATGCCGTATTGGATTGACTTTTCTAATATGTCTCTCTTGCAATCTTGCAGTATCAGATAGCCCTTTATTGTATTTCTTCTTCTTCTTCTAGTACCATGACTGCTTGAAGTCCCGTTTCTTCACTCGACACCTCACTTCTGCCTTCCTTTACAACATTTTCGGTATACCTGAGAGATTACGAATGATAGGAGCTTCTGTTAGCTTTACGGATGAACGTTTTAACAATATGATTCATTGATGTTTGAATTTGCTCATGTTCATCGGCTGAACTGGTTCTTTATGGAATGTTCTGAATTTCAGAGTGGTGACAAGGCGATGGTGTTGTGCTTTGTAGTGTTCGACAATGCTAATTGTGCTTTAACGGCTGTAGAAGCACTCCAAGGTTCACTCATCTCTCTCTTAAACATGTAGATTTCTGTTCGTTTTATTTCATGCTTCTATTGATCTCATTATACTGATTCTCACTGGAAAAAATGCGTTGGGGTTCTCAATTTCATGAATTAGTGTACTGAACTGGAATAGTCCTTGATTTATGTATCCATTTCAGTTCTGTTTCTTGAGGAACCTTTTTTATTATATTGCCATTTGTTACCTGGTTATTTCAGTAGACTTCAGCTTCCTTTGCAATTCAGCAGTGTGATTTTCTTAAAGCCATAGATGATTCTTCTCTGGCTACCTGCTTCCTGTCTTCCATTAATGTTTTTGGATTTGCATTCATGAAAAGTGTGCGACTGAACCTGCTGGAAATTTCCCGATTTTCTAAGTTAATTTCCTTGGGCTTGCTTATTGTGCTTTTCGGCTTGAATAAGGTCCTAAAAGACTGATTCCATTGTTAGTTTTGAAGGAGTAAATCATTACTGACTGAGGTTGAACATGTTTAAACTGTTGCATAATTCTAAACCTTTTATGGAGCATTGAGATTTGACAAGATTTGAGTCCTTTTTTTTTTTTTTTTCCTCACTTCAATAGGCTACAAATTCGACGATAAGAAGCTTGACTCGCCGGTGCTGAAGATTCATTTTGCTGAATTCCCTTTTCTGGCACCATCCGCCTCGGATGATGAAAAGTTGGGCGTCCAGAGCCGAACACAAGTACACGGCGAAAAGTGAGCACGCCATTTGAAGTGCTGACGAACATGGTATGAGCTACAGTTTCTGCTTCCATGGGAGTCTTCTCTGAATCTCTGTTAAAGTAACTGAGTGGGTTGAATGAAATCATCCAGTCTGCAGAATTTTGGGATGTCAATGGCGCATATTGTGTACGAATCTGGTATATTTCTCTCCGATGTCTTTTGCTGCTGTCATGTGCACATTAATGCAGACCATGAAGGTAGGACTGCTCAATGTAAGAGTAAGTTTGCTGTATTTTTTTATAGATGCATCCATTTAGCTGATATGGATTGAGGAATTGGATGAAGAACCGCCTTGTCTCTTTGAAAGAGATGATTATGGTAAACTGTTCTTTATCATTGTTCCTCGTCAATGGATCTCTTATCTTATACGGTTGACCATTCTGGATGAATCAAACCACGCCAAGGATCGATTTCCTTGATAGTATACCATTGCTGTATCATCTAATTTGCTATTGCAGATTTGTTTACTTATTTCTGTAAGAAATCGTAATGTTGGGCCTCTGATTATCGGTTTCTCTCATGTTCTTGACGAACCAACATCACCAGCATTGGAAATGGCAGTCTTACTACTCAGGATATCCTTTGTTATATATGCTTGAGTCGGTGAGTCCTGTACTTGTGGTTATTCAACTCATGGTGGCCGACATGGCTACGTGGATGTCAATTTGATTGATCGAGTGCCCGCAAAGGTAGATTCGCGACTCGACACTATCTTGAGCAAGCTGATGTAAGCGTCTCCTTATGCTTGGACATGCCTTGTGTAGTACTGAGTTTGGCATGGCAGTGTCGGGCAGATACATCGTGATATTTCCAAGGTGATTCCAATTCTTCGTGTCTTTATACTTCCTTTTGCTGCTATAAAGGTATAGATAAGCCATTTATTCTACGTTAAGATAACAAGAAGTGGGAGGTGCAAAATAATCCTCAAAGCTTTGCAGCTTGAATTTGTAAGCAACTTCTAGTCACGGTATTGCTTACAATCTGTCATCGGATTCGCGTGTTAGTGGCAATTGTCCTGATGGAAACAGCAAGCTCCCCTGGTGGAAACATTGTATTGAAATCTGGTTTGTTAACGCAGCACATCGTATGAACATTAGAGCAATCCTGATAACATAATGGACATTAGGAACACAAAAGGTTCGACATCCCTTTGCATCTTGATCAACATATTCAGCTACTTCCATCAATTTGACACAAAACTAATTGCATTTCACAAAATGTTTCCGAAGTACAATGTCAATGTATGATAAGTTACAAAATCTTAAAACCAGCAGATAGACGGACATTATCAAGTATCTAAATCGCTATGTACAAAGTACAAAGAGGTCGAAGCGTGTTTTTGCTCCATATCATTTGTTCAATTCGCAGTCAACTCAAGTGCTCATGTTGATCAAGTTGCCATGGAATGAAACTTTGCAGGTCGAGCAATCAGCTATCTTGCCAAGCCCCTCGACAAAACAAAAGCAATGGCCCTGGCAAAGAGAAGAGGAAATGAAATATAGATGTCCATTATCATAGAAAACCCGTACCAGCGAGGCCATGATGCAGTAACTTGTGAGCGATTGCATCTCTCGCCTTCATTGCGCTTACAGATCTCAAGGGATTCTCGGCAGTCATCTCATCGTCAACGAGCTCAAACTTGAGTTCCGAATCCATCACCTCGCCCCTCATTTCACATATATTATGCAGCACGCAGCACGCCCCGAGAACTACAGGCAAGTCCTGAAGTTTCACTTCAGTTCGCTTCTGCAAGCAACTCCACCTCCCTTTCAGCCTCGCAAATGCATCCTTCGCTACCTCGTGGATCTCCCCGATCTTTTCATTGAACGCGTGCTGCGTCCAAGTAAGATTCTGCTGAGTGTAAGGCACCAGTACCCAATCCATCAAAGGGTACCCAGTGTTCCCAACAATCCAAACACCGTTGATGGGCCCTTGGCTAGCTCTCTGATACAAAGCCGACTTCTCCAACACCTGATCATCGGGCATGGATCCTGGCCATCCAATGCACACGTCAGTGAAGATCCCTTTCGGGTCTACAACCCCTTGAACTGTGATCGAGTACGATGTCTTCTGGTTCCTCTCTGTGTGCCTCCTGTTAAAATAGGCGGCCACACTCACCTTCGGAGCAATAATGGGTATATGAGTCGTATACATAGAACCAACCACAACAGGGATCCCCGAAACAGATTCAAACTCCTCCTTGATCTTCTTCACCTTCTCCTCGTCTGGCCATTGCAAGTACTTGGGCAT
>JAOVYX010017059.1:0-23092 GCA_035668315.1 Drosera spatulata | reverse complement strand
CTCCAAAGTTAATCTGTACATTGTCCTCAATGTATAAAATAATTAAAGCACAAGGATAAAAGTGAAAATAGAGCTTACTTGCAAAATGATTCCTTGAATTCTTTCAAGGAATTTAGTGTGTCATAAATTACGTTTGTTTGATCCTGTTGTAATTCTCAGAGTAATAATAATGGCTCAAAACAATTAAAGCACAAGGGTAAAAATAAAAAATATGTTGTTCAAACCCCCTCCCCCACAAGTTAAACTTTACATTGTCCTCAATGTATAAAACAATTAAAGCACAAGGGTAAAAATAAAAATAGAGTTTACTTGCAAAAAGATTCCTTGAATTCTTTCAAGGAATTGAGTCTATCACAAATTATGCTTGTTTGATCCGGTTGTAATTCTCAGAGCAATAATAAATAGCCCAGAAGGGGAGGGGGGGAAGGGATTGAATAGGCTATTCTAAAAAAATTTTGGTAGTATAGTGCAGCCTGGTCTTGGCTAGTACGCACTATGTCTTCTGCAGACTTACAAAACTAGTCTGCAGTGGAGACTGAAGTTCTTTGAATTTGTCTCTTTTGTGTCCAAGTGATATTCTAATAATTCTAAGGTATGAAATGAAATGCAATAAAAACACAACAATTTATACTAGTTCACGCAATCGTTGTCAAATAACCAACAAAGACTTAGTCTAGTCTTCCCTTGATGACTAGTGGAGTCAAGTCAAGAGGTGAGTTTACTATCTATTTGTTTTATGCTTACAAAGGAACCCCTTATAAGTACACAATTAAGGCAAGAACCTAGAATATCGTTGGACAAATCTTATAAAAGACATTGCTGCAGATGATGTTCTTGATGCAGATCACTGAACTTCTTCCTTCAAACGATAGTCAATCACTTTGAGAGAGTTTTTTGTTTGCAAATGAGTCTCACAATCATCGTCAATCTTCTTAGAGTTTGATCAATCCCTATTTATAAGGTTCAGGGAATTAGAACCCGTAATTATACTGTTCTGACATTGACAGCTGTCTATTTGTCCCCTGTGTGAATCCTCAGTTATGTTGACATCGTACAGAATTTCAAATCTCAGAATTTCAACATCAACCTACTGTTTGATATTATTGTTTCTCTAATCCTAATCCAATTATCAACCTACTCCACTGCACCCCGTCTACTGTGCTTCAGTCTCTGCTGCAAACCACCTCTGTTGTACCCAGTCTGCTGTATTTCTGACTTGGCTTTGATCCAGAGACTTTGGTCCTAGATCCAAAATGATTTGTGATCTTTTGATGTCCATGTTCATCCCAATTACTCATCTAAAAATCTTTGTAGTAGTCTGCATCCAAGTGATCCACATTATCTTCCTCCAACTACGATCGTCTACTGCTCTACTGTAAGCTTTCTAGAATGTAACTCACTAACCTAGTTCTCAACCTAAGTAACTAGCAATGAGCATGTCCTACTCTAAGTTTCGTTCATCAGTTTTTATACAAATGGAGGGATCGCACATTCCTAACACCTATATTTCACTAAGTATCAAGCTGATATCCTCCATACAACACATCACATCCTCCAATTTAATGGCACAAAGTGGTGGATTCTTCTCTTGGTGCTCCTCCTTCACAATTGGGGCTTCAAATCTCACACACTTCAATGGACGTTTGGGAACTTCAACCTTCACTTCTTCATTTGCTTGGCTCGTGCTTACAAGAGCATAGGAAATCGATTCAGCTTCCTAAGTAACGTCATCAACATCTTAATCAGAACTATCATCTTCCTCCTTGAACTCCATCTTCATCTTCACTTTACCTGCTTTACTTATGGGAGGATTCACAAGATCCATGAAAGCACACCTCATAGCAGAGTTCGAATCCAATAAAATCAAAACATTTGGCATTATCACTTTCTTAATAGGATTCGAATGAAAATAAAGCCAATAACTATCACTCAAAAATGAAATCCGTGTAGAATTAAGAATAAAAACTTCATCTTATGTGCTCGGTTCATGACCTCCAACCCTTTTGTCTTTTGAAAAATCATAACTAAGTTTTGAGCTATAGTAGTTAACAAACCACCAAAGACAATTTCTCCTCTCTTTTTAAGAGCAGATTTATACCAGTGCCTCATCATATGAGAGGCGGTATCTGGGTTTGTTTTAGTCATCATAGCCCATAAAAACATGATTTCGTCTTTTCTTAAGATTCTCTTGGTTTGTGATCTTCCAATAACAGGATTACTCATACAACGTTAAATTTACCATAGAATAGGATTGTGAATCATAAAGGCTTTTGCAATTTTAACATCAAAGTCATTTCTTACTTAAATATTAAACCAAAAGTCCTTAAAATCCTATGTAAATTCACCAGGTTTACTTCTATTTTCATTAATCATACAATGGTATACTTTTTAAGCCATTTCAAATCAAGTTTATAGTTTTTACCTTCAAGGCAAAACCATATTATACCTATGTGTTGTTCCTAACCTGTCATGATACTAATTTCAAGTTAGTTTAGAAACTCAAGCGTTAGGACTTCATACGTAGGTCATCTTCCAAACATTAAAGTATTCCATTGCATATTGCTAATGAGTTTAAGGACATGTCTATCAATTCTAAGGTCTTCAAGAATGTTTAAGTTCAACTATTTGGTTTTGACAATACCTTTCAAGAGGAGATATTGATACCTTGACTCTTTTTCTTTTTTTTTTAATCTTTAAAAACAATCTTGTGCTTGTTTGGCTTTCCAGAAGGTGGGAGGAGCAATTGTTCTATTGGTCCAAGAGCCGTATTGCCTTTCTCCATCTCACACACAACACATTCATTGTATGTATGTGTAACGTTTCGGAATTAGCTGTCCAATACCTACTTGACACGTGGCGTTACCGTCGCTCCGAAGTCCATTCGAAGCAAGGCGATAAGATTACAAGGGGATTAAGTATCAGAAACATAAGGAACTAACATGAAATGTCCAACTTACATTATCCTTTATTACATGAAAATCAAATGTCCAGGAATATAAATGAAACGTTACAGTAAACCGAATTTAATCAACATCGCTCTGTGAATCGATCCACACCACATTCCTTTATTACCTGAAACAAACACGTAACCGTGAGCTCGAAAGCCCAGTAATACAGGATATATGCTTATTTCAGGGGTCTGATATGCTTATTATATCATGTGTTTCCCATGCACAAATAGGATGCAATGCAAACAATACTGAGCAATCATATGACAAACAAGAGAATATAAATATTTATATTTATATACGTACGGGATAGTGATTCAAGTTGATCAGGTTAAATCTTGTTTCATAACCCTTAGCCTTTATTAAAGCTTTTAAGGTTCTTCATGCATCACATGTCATGTCGTGTTAATTTTCGTGATTTTTATAAGTTGATGACATGGGAGGAGTTACCACAGGAATTTAATATAGTTACCTAGTATGGCCGTACTAGGAACAATTAAACAGGCTGTATGGATTTTGCATTCGACCCAGGACGATTAATTTTAACCAAACACGGCCATCACTTGATGTCATTGAGTGCACGCTAAAGGGTTAATTAGACCCTCTCTAGCTAGTCATGCAAACGTAACCTTCTCAGTCATTTAATAATTACAGAAATTGCTTCTAATCAAGATTCAGGATTCTCAGACATGTAACATGAAGTTAATTACATTAATTCCATATATAGCAGGTGACTATCATGGCATTCATAATTAAGGATCTTCAGACATATAACATGAAATTAATTACATTAATTCCATGTACAGTAGGTGGTCGCCATGGCATTCGTAATTCAGGATTTTCAAGCATGTCTCAAGAAATTAATCATATTAAATCCATGTGTAGCAGGTGACTACCATGGCATTTCATGATTTAATATAAAGTCACTCTAAATTATATTCGGGATTATCTGAAAATAATTTCCCCATATGTTATCCATGAAGGTATTTTTATAAGGTTCTCTAATATTTTCAGAATTGATATTATGTTACAACAATAATATAAATCACGCACATGGTGTTACACATCAGGAACAAACAGTATTCAAGAATCATTATTATAATCTATAATATTCTACTGGTTGCATCGTTGCCCTTCTTAGCATGGAAATTGAACATTCAAGGTAGTCAGGAGCAACAGGATTTTTATTCTCTTATTTAACATGCAAGTATGTGATCAAACAATCACACAAATCAAGTCATGCATGCACAAATATTTAATTCAAGGTAACGATGTGTGTTACCTTGTGGTTTATAGAAAATCAGTAAATTCTTTAAATAATCCCAAAGCCTAATCCTGCTCCTGTGTAGCGTTCGTACCTACAATAAAAATTAATAACATAAGTACCCTCGTAACACATTTAAGTGTTAACAGTAATATTATGCCCACATAAGTGTACATAATCCTAATATGCGTTCACAGGGGATAAATCCCCTTCCTATTCTCCATTGAACACAAACAGAGATCGGGCTCAGGAAATTTCAGGCGGGCAAGAGCGAAGCACGCCGACGAAGGCCGACAACCGGCTGTCGGCAGTCGGGGGCTGCTTCGGCGAGGCTGGACACGACAAGGGAAGCAAGATCAAGGAGCAAACGGGGTGCGCATCGACGCACGAAGTCGTTGTCGGCTGTGGGTGATCCAGTTCCGGCTGTTTTCTGATTGTTTCCGACATCGGGGAGCATCGATGAGAGCAAGGCATCGCTGACGAGGCTTGGCGTGAGCCAGGGAGGGACGGAGAAGGTCGTTCTATGCATCGAGGCCGACGGCGAAGGGCGGCGAGGATAAATCCGGCCCTGTCGGTGGTGGCGAAGGCGAGGGCAACGTCTCGGTGGCCGGATCTGATCGGGAAAGGGGCAAGGATTGTCGGGGAAGCCGGATCTTGTCGGGGTCGAGTGTTCCATGGATTATGCTATACGAAGATGAAGGCGAAGATGAAGACGAACACTTACCCTTTTCTCTGTCTCTGCTCTCGGCTTGGATGCTCAGGTTTGATATGAAACTGGCATGAATTGCAATCAGTATATAGGCGGGTTGTTGAGATATTTACGGGAGTAGTTCATGGGTTGTTGAGGATTTAAATATTTTCAAGTAAATTCAATCGTTGAAAGTATCCCTAAGATCCTCTTACATTGAATTTAAACCCTCAATATCTCGTGAAAATAATAACCGCCCAATAACGCGAGACGGTTAGATATATTTACAATTATCCAAAAATTTCAGGGATATTACAATATGCTTCTTTGTAGGAGCCATTGGTACCTACAAAACAACAAAACATAACACAATCAAGTATATATTTATCATAAAAAGTAACCTATCAATCAAACTAAACAATCAAACCGTAAAAGTTCACAACTTTGCATAAGATCAATAATGAAAACCCTAACAAATCATCAAATCAGCATAACACATCTAACATCTAATCATCTATAACTATCATATGATGCATTGAAAAGATCAAGCTCCCTTTTTTAAATCTAGATGATCAAATTCTTGTCGTCGCACGTGAAAATAATGACAAACACAAGAGATTCATGTGAAAATAATCGAGGAGTAGATATATAGTAATTCGAAGCAAAATGATGATTTATCTTTCAATTTTTCGAGTTTGGTCGAGGATTTTATCATGGTTTCGGAGATAGGGTTTGTGGCTTTTTATTTGAGAAAAGCCAAACAAAACACGTTTTTTTATAAAAACTGGTCGAACCACTTTCACAGGCATGAAAATTATCACGGCCCATCAGCCCGTGAAAGTGGTGTTTTCCAAAAAAAAAAAAAAAAAAAAACACAACTCGGGTAAAGGAACCACTTTTTGATTGTTTCATGTCCTGCACTTTCCTGGCAATGAAAGTATCATTTTTTGACTTTTTCGATTTGCCATTTTTTTTCACTTCAAATCCTAAAAAAACTTAATTTAAGTAAAAAAGTGATTTCATGACTTTAACGACTGATATCGAAACTGTTTCATCGATTTCGATGGATTTATTGAAAATACTAATTATTCGGTCACCAAAAACAAGAAATCATGGGTTGCCCCCCACAAGCGCTTTGTTTAACGTCGTTAACTCGACTCAAATGAGCTTACGTATCAGAATTGATCATTGGTTTATTAAACATGGACTTTGGAATCCACATTTATAATGTTCTATTTGCATTCTTTAAAAAACACACTTTCTTCACAATTTTCTTTTCAATCCAAATTTTCTTGGTTTTACTTTGTTTCTTAAATTGTTTCTTCTTAATGGGGTGTAAGAATGAAAAATTATCTTGAAAAATCGCTTCGAAAAACCTTTGGATTTGAAATTTTTATTTTGATTGATTTTGCGAAAAGCTTTGTTGATTCTTATTGAAACATTGTCATTCGCAATGATCTGATTCACATTCTTGATTATCACTTGCTTCTCTGCATTTGAAACTATTGACATTGATTCGTTGTTCTTATCAAAATTTGGTTTGTTGATTTGGATTTTGAATTGAGATTCAAGAAAATTTAGAATAGAATTCATGTCATAGGACTCTTCGTCATTAATCACCTCAAGTTGATAATAACTCATCATTGAGGACCTTGATTTCACTTAGGGTTGAGTAAAACTGATTGTTACATCTTTTCATTATAACTTGACTAGACCATTTCCAACATCAACTTGACTAGACCATTTCCAATACCGTGAAAATTGGGTCAAGGGAAACATGTTTTGTATTGCGATTTTTATGGGGTTCAAAACACATGTATTTTTCTATATACAATCTTTGTATCCCTTTGTTTCCCGAGAGCTTTCCTTCAGCTTTTAGGTAGATACACCAATTTCCATTGTTTTTCACATTTCGATCATTAGAATTAGGTTAGATTAGCTTGTTTCATTATCATTGTTCATTGTTTGATGTTCGTACTTTCATTTCCAAAGACGTAGTTGTTCCGATGCAACTGTTCTCGACATTTGTTTTGATAATTTCATTCAATTCAAGTTTATTCCATCATGATTATTGTTATTTATTTTTTGTTTATGGTAGTTATGTCTTTAGTCATATGTAGTGAGTAATTTTCTGGTTAGAACATGCGACTGAATCCATGATCATGATGCATGAGATGTGATATAAGCTAATGCTTGATTTATATATTGAAAAATGTGATATCAGGTGAACTATTGAGGTTATGAATTGAGTAATTTCATCATCTATCTTAGTTTTATGATTTTAATTGAGTATTTAATCATAACTCTTTATGGTTAATATTAAGCAAATCTTATTTAGGTTAAGGGATTGAACTCTTTTGATGCCTAACCTAGATTGGTATATCACATTGTTATAATGTTGAACTCTTTTGATATTATATGAGGTATGACTATATTTATAATCCATGTGAATGAATTAGGTTTCTAACTTAGTTTCCTATTTGTTCATGTGAGGGTCTTAATACTTTTATTGGACAAATTTATATAATGTGTGTATTATTATATCATAATAATCATAACCTCACATTATACCATAAATCATGATTACATCAATAATTGCTACAAAATCATGGTTAGCCTCTGTGTTTAGCTCATTTTTATCAAAATCATCCCAACCACTTGAAACATTTCTTTGATTAGAATTCATTCACGAGTTGGATATTGTCAAACTTAGTTTCGAATTCTCTCCGTGGAGAAATTAATTTTATGTGTTTGATGACCGACGCTACAACCACAATATCAAACAGTGAATCACTAGGCCAAAGCTGAAGTTCTGTCATACTTCTCATGCGGACTGCACAAGAACAAAGCTTCTCGACAAAGAAAAAATGACACAACATTAAAGCATAACCGATACATAGCGGATCCAGAGACCAATTTCAGGACATCGGAACAAAACTCTCTTTTTCCTTGAAAGCGTACAATTAATATCATGTTCTTCCTTTTCTTCAGAAAAAAAAAAAAAAAAAAGTTCTTCCAAGTTCAAAGCTAGGCCAATAGTGTGATTCCCAGCATTCCTAACCAAATCGACAACATTTAAATGCTATAAAACTATGCACTACAGCAAGCACAATTCGAAACCCAATGCCAAATAACTTCACAGCCAGGTGAACATGCCTGCACACTGGAAAGAGTTGATACCATAGGGAGAGATCGCCACATAGAGATGCAACTCGCCATGGGACATGTACAATACAAGATAACGAAATATAACAAATAAGCACTCCAAAAAAAGGTAATTGTCATTGGTATCGCATAAAAAGTCACAGGCAAGCATCAAAATTCTATAACCAACGGTAACAATCAGGTTCAGGGCAAGAAAAGATATTTTCAATGGAAAACCTAAGGGCAAAAACATGATCTGATCTGATGACTCAAGTGTTCTACGGAAATACTCGGAGTGACAACAGCTTATGAAACACAAACTAGATGGATGATCTCTATGCAGCTTCAGTCTCCGGCAAAAAGGCTCTCCCAGGTTGACGGTTCGCAAGCTGTCCATGGCAGCCGAGCAGCTGAAAAGAACAAACAAGCAAAGAATTCAGACACAATGGACGCAAATACACCAAATAATAATCGCAAGATCAAGTCACCATGATCAAGACAGCAAAGAATCACAAACCTTGGCATTGACACCATCAGGGACGATCTTGTTCTCGGCCTTGTACTTCAGGTAGTCAGTGCGGTTGAACTTAGCAAAGCCCCTGAACATGGGAAATCTAAATCAGAAATAGCATCCACAATAAGCAGAAGAACATGGAATGCAATGTATAAGCTTCATGAATAATCTACCAACACAAAAGCTGCGAGCACAAACAATTATTAACAAGGCAACTTCTTAGTTGAACTAATTGCAGTATTGTACTAAAGAATTGGATATAAATCGTTGTCGCATGCATGTACAGGTTCAAATAATTACACACTTCATATAGTTCTCACACATCTGTAGATAATTCTGAATGCAATTTTAAAGCACAAGTAAACATGTATGTTTCGAGGATCTGAGCAAGTCCAGATGCAAACTCCTGAAAAGTTCCTGATCGATACCCAAGTGTAGAAGGCACCTGGCTATATTCCAAATGACAAACAAAACATCACGCAATCAACTTAATATTCAAATATTTAAGACAACAAGAATATATCCCGTTTCACAAATACCAACAAGAGCATTATGGAATTAAAGAAAAAAAACAGAAGATATAGATCTTACCACTTCCAGCTGACGATGATCTTTTGATTGCCAGGAAACTTGAACTTAGCACGGGGAAGAGCCTCCTGAGCATGCTGGCTGTTTGTCACGGGCAAGCTAATTCATGGAGTTCTCCTTGAAGAATTGTCTAGAGTTCTCTTGAATCATCTAGGATTTCCTACATTAATCTTGAGAGATAGAGAGAGTTCTAGACAATTCTAAAGTTTCTCTAGTTAGAAGGCATTCTAGAGAATTCCATGTAAATATCTTGGCAGAGAGTTTTTTTAGGAAGAAAACTCTAGAAAACTCTTGTATATACTTAGGAGGGGAAGAGTATAGAAGAGTCTATACCACAAAGTCTAGATCCTTCTATGAGGTTATATATAAAGGAATGCAAGGCTCATTTGCCAAATATCCCACATCACATCCCACATCCCACAAACTTTCAAAGTATTGTAAGCCTTCAAGTGTTCTCAATACAAGCTTGTTTCCAAGTTCGAACTCTCTTATGTTCTCAAGTATCGCCTTTGGGTGACGAGTGAGGCTGAACTCAAACAAAGGAGTGAGTAGTTTGAGTGCCGTACGGGTAGTGAGAATCTATCCCCGTGATAGTTGGCATCAGAGCCTTGGTTCGAGAGATAACGGATTCAAGCATTCTTGAGCATGGGATTCCTGAGGAGGTAAACACCGCGAATGTAACCACGTGCAAAGGAAAGGGAAAGTCGAAAAATGTTCAAGCTGCCATGGAGTCACGACTCTCGCGGATGGAAGAGATCGTGGTTAAGATGGTGGTGAGGTTGGAGGAAGATGTGCTTAGCAACGATATTATCGAGGCTCGGGAGGAATGCCTCAGGGGTGTGTTGCAAGGTGCTCTCAACTCATGCTTGGACACTCTTCGCAAGGAGTTTCGAGTGCAAATGGATGAGGTACATGCAGTGATGGCCACTCTTCAAGAGGAGATGAGAGTCTTGAGGGAAGAAACCTCGCTATGCAAGACGGGCATAGCGAATAGTGGAGCAAGCTTTGGTAAGATGACGCAGTTCAAGCCCCCTAAGCCAAAGCCGTTTTCCGAGAAACGCGATGCTAAGGAGGTCGGCACCTTCTTCTTTAACATGGAGTGATACTTTGATCTATTGGGCATAAAAGATGAAGAGGAGAAGATCAAGGCCGCATCTATGTTCCTCTCGGACACGGCGACTATGTGATAACGTCGTCATTACAGTGACGTTCAAGCGGCAACGTTCACCATGGAGAAGTGGGATGACTTCAAAAAGGATCTCAAACTCCACTTCTATCCGGAGAATGCCCAATATGAAACCAAGAGACAATTACGTAAGTTTAGGCAAACGGGTACGATTCGGGAGTATGTGAAGGATTTCACGGAGTTGCTCTTTCAAATTAGCGACTTGTCCGAGGAAGATAAGCTCATCTACTTCTAAGATGGACTTCAACCGTGGACCCAACAAGAGTTGCATCACGACGGCCATAGCAATGGCAGAGTCATTCATCGAATTCAAGAGGAGCGAGTCTCCAAAGGGTAAGGAGTCGAGGAATGACTCCGAGAAAGGTGGAGGGGAGAGCCATGAAGGGATCAAGCTGACTTCGAGTATCGCTAGTAAGAGTGACTCAAAGAAAGGACAGAAAAGAGGGTGAAGAAAAAACATATCCAAGGACGCGGTGAAGTCCAAGGGGGAGGTAAAGTGCTTCTTATGCGATGACCCTCACTTCGTTCGGGAGTGCCCGAAGAAGAATGCTCTCATGGCTATGGTTGCTCGGGTGGAGGAGGAGCCCGTGCAAGAGATGAGATCATTGAGGATCCTTAACGTGGTGCAGACCATGGAGGAGAAGACTTCATCGAAAGGGTTGATGTATGTTGATGCGATGATCGGATCGTACACAACTCATGTCTTGGTTGATACGAGGGTAACTCACAGCCTTGTCTCGAGGGGAGAGGCAAAGCGACTTGAATTTCGAGTCGACAAAGAGCAAGGCATGCTTAAGGCGGTGAACTTGAAGGCCGAATCAATCGATGGCGTGGCCCGTAGCGTACGGTTTCGTATTGGCGATGGGAAGGGATCAGTGGATCTCACGGTCGTTCTTATGGACGACTATCCTCTGGTACTTGGAATCGACTTCATCGAGGGTATGAAGGCGATATCAATCCCTTTCGCTAATGTCTTACACATGGTGAAGGACGATGGAGTTTGCGTGGTTCCGATGGTGCGATGAGCGATGAAGGCTCAAACAAAGATGGTCGCAACTATGCAACTCTCCAAGAGAATCAAAAGTGAGGAACCTACTCACTTGAGGAGAGATGAGGAGAGGTGAGATCTCTCGCATGGTAAAGAAGGTGCCAAAGAAGATCTCCCAAGTCTTGTCGAAGGAACACGGGAAGGAACTTCCACCAAGGCGGCAAGAGGAAAGCTTGAAGACTTATCGTGACGACTCAAGGAAAAGATCGAGTCATACAAGTACGTCGCGACGAGGACGTCCGCGACATAGGTAGAGGAGTATGTCACGGGCGAGCTAATTCATGGAGTTCTTCTTGAAGAATTGTCTAGAGTTTCCTAGAATCATCTAGGATTTCCTAGATTAATCTTGAGAGGTAGAGAGAGTTTTAGACAATTCTAGAGTTTCTCTAGTTATGAGACATTCTAGAGAATTCCATGTAAATATCTTGGAAGAGAGTTTTCTTAGGAAGAAAACTCTTATATATACTTAGGAAAGGAAGAGTATAGAAGAGTGTAAACCACAAAGTCTACATCCTTCTATGAGGTTGTATATAAAGGGATGCAAGGCTCATTTGCCAAACATCCCACACCACATCCCGCATCCCACAAACTCTCAAAGCATTGTAAGCCTTCAAGTATTCTCAATGCAAACTTGTTTCCAAGTCCAAACTCTCTTGCGTTCTCAAGTATCGCCTTTGAGTGACGAGTAAGGCTGAACTCAAGGGAAGGAGTGAGTAGTTTGAGTATCACACGGATAACGAAAATCTATCCCCGTGACATGTTGTTGTCCTTGCAACGAACAGAAAGGAGCACCTAACCAATGGCAACTCTGGCAGAAGTACCCTGAGGCTTTCCGAACGCATCCCTCATACCAGTCTGAAGTCTATCAGCTCCAGCACATGAAAGCATCTTGTTGATATGCAGGACATGGAAAGGATGAACCCTGACCCTCAAGTGGAAGGCATCCTTGCCAGCAAACTTAGCCATGTACTTGTTGCAAGCAATCCTCGCAGCCTCCAGAGCCTCGCTAGACACATTCTCCTTCTTCCAACTTACGAGGTGCACACAGAAGGGGAATTCATCAACGTCTTTCTTCTTCATCCCCACATCATAGATGTTGATTTTGGAATCTGGAACACCATGGCAAAACCTCGATTTTGGGTATGCCTTGTTCTTGATCTGGTGATAACACCTAGCAGGTCCTGACAAGGTACAAAGAACAGAATAAATATTTTTCACATATAATTGAACAAAAGCAATAAACACTTATAAACATTGCATTCAAATCTCATGTGACAACTCTGCAGTTAAGCAAGGATGTACTAGCGCTCACCACATGAAGAGCGCATAAGAAACAGAGAGTACAACAACTTTTACATCAACCACTAAACAGCTGAAAGTCATATAAATTATGCAATTCTTCAAATACATTATGACTTTTACAAAGAACATAACAAGGAAAAGTCTAGTCGCTGTCACAGACAACAGTGCAAGACAACATCAGCTCTTTTATGGTGATTTCTTTGAAGAAAAATAAACTGGAATTCACGACAAACTTATGATTATCCAAGAAATTGCCCTCTAATTTTCGAAAACAATGAACTAGCAAACTGGATCAAGACATATGGACAAATAATACCTAAATTGATTATGTCACCACCGCCATCCTTAAACCATACGCAAAATCTCAACTGCAGTATGAAATTGTAATACACCTCTGCCAACAATGTAAGACAAGACCGACTTGTACAACCACAGAAATAAAGACTCGATGATCATACCTCCGAAAAAAAGTGAGGAACCAACAGAAAAATCACTATTAATATCTGAAAGATGCTTTGATCAATCAGTTCAGGACCAACCCATTAGACAATTGCAACTAATGACGGTATCATTATGCATGATGAATCATCACCGCATTGCATAACAAAGGCGCTTAGGGAACACCGAAATTAACTCAATCACACTTTAATCATTAATAGATCATAATAGATCGTAATATAAAATCTCAATACTGAATGAAACATAATTGATAGTAATACAGAGTCTTATAACTAACATAATAGATCATAATACAGAATCAATGTAGCAAATTGTGCTCATAATAGATCATAATTGAAAAAATTATAGAGATTCTCATAATACATCATACAAAATCTCATAGCCAACTTAATAGATCATAATACGATATCAATGCAGCAATTTGAGCTCAACTCGATTTGTGTGAAGGAAATGGAACTCGATTTAACTCGAATTAATTTGTGTGAAGGAAATGGAACTCGATTTAACTCAACTCGATTTGGTGGTGGAATTGTAACATTTGTCAGGGATTGATGAAATTGAAGGAAAAAAAGAAGAGTTGAATGAATTGAGTGTGTGGTGTTGCTATAAGAGCTGAATTGAATGTGCATATGAATTTGATTTCCCGCATCCTCGAAATTGGAGGAAAATATGGGGAGAAGGTGAAACAATAATGGAGGTAAAATGATGGGGGAAAAGAGGCCGAAGGAGAAGAAATTGATCAAAATGGGGTCCATAAGTACAAAATTTCGTTAAAAAAAGAACCATATTGAGTGAAATGCAAATGTGTAAATGAGAAGAGGAGTGAAATGTGTTTTCAAACATTTAAGGGAGTATGATGTAGGAAAAACTCTATTTAAGGATTTTAGCTCGATTTCTCGTATACCATATGCCATCCGTCTCATAAATAACCTAACGTTAAACGAGTTTTTGTCGAGGTTCGTATAATGGGACGATCAATCACCATCTATTATCAATTATTATCTATTATATATACAGTTATACTAAAATATCATATGTCAAATTATCAGATGATATGTAAGGATATTATATTTTCCTTTCATTAAATCTTATGATAAAAACTAAATAAAAATCATTATTTAGAATATCAAATTTAACTTAACTATTTGATGATGAAAGTAAATAAAATCAAAACAATCATATGTACAAATCTTTCATGAAACAAAAACGATAACAAAAAAAGAACTCATTATATCTTATATTGTTCATGAAACCATTTAACCACATGAATGATTATGTCTTACATATTAAACCATCTAACCACAATAATCTATATACCATATAAGAATTTTATTTCATTTTATAAATCGATGTTTATAGTAGTTTTTTCATAATGGAGTAGATACAATTATAGTTTTAATTTAATATTATTTTTAGCTACTATGATCCTGTACCGTGCAACGTATGGATTAATATTATAGTTTTGTGAAAATTGTCATGTAACATTGATTGCATTCTAAGTTGTGTATTTTCATACGGAGTAACCGGGTGTTGTTGGATACTAAAGCTAATCAAGATATGTGTTAAATAGTGTTCTGAAAATGTTGTTTTTTTATGTGACAGGGGAGTACATGCTATTGTGTAACCAATCTTCCATGTACTTTTGATTCCTCCTGTAGGAATAATTAGAAGATAGTTTGTTATCACTATTCAAAACTGTGAAAATTAAAAAGAGTAACAACAACACAAAATCAATAATAAAAATCAAATATTTTACAAAATAGTATGTTTTTTTAAAAATCGAATCTTGATTTTTGTACTTAGATGAAACTAAATCTGAAAATAAAATCACTTTTTGTTGTTTTTATTTTCCGTTTCATCCATTTGAAAAGCATGAATCAATATCAAATACTCCCTCCGTCTCATATTAAATACAACGCTTTTTTTTTTTATCGTCCCAAAATATATACAACAATTATTTTATTTTCTTATTTGAAATCAAATTTATATTAAATTAAACACACTATCCCATCACAACCCACTAACTTCTCTCACATGCTTTCATATCAATCCCCACCATCATTTAAAAAAAAATAAAAAATAACATATAAAATTTTGTGCCGAATCAATCCGTTTCATTTAATTCGGGACGGAGGGAGTATATATGTTTCATCACCAATGAAATAAAAATAGAAAATAAAAAATAATTGTTGGAGAAATTGAGTTTTGATCCAAATTTGACCGCCTATTAAAGTAGGCTCCGTATGTCTTATCGGGACGACTTTGGGCATAATGTGATCTACTTCGTAAGTAGATACACGTAGTATATTTATATTTTTAAAATTATTTTCGGATGAATATGAAATTAATGTCCAAAATATAGTGTTAGATGCATGTCAAATATAGTATTGGAATATTATGAAAAAGTTATATACCCACATTTGTGATGGGAAACAAAAAAAAAATGGCAATATAAATATTGGATGTTGGCTTTTTGGTTTGTAAATAAGCATATTTATTTATCAAAAAGAAAAGAAAAAAAAGTGAGCGTATTTGCGTTCAGTAGGGAGGACATAGGCCCAATATTGTGTTTGATTTTATAACTTTAATTGGACATATTAGTTGTTGGGCCGAATCCCATTCATGGACTGAGATGGGCTTTGAGTGATCATCTGCGGGCTGTGCTAGCTTGGTCGTGCCTTGAGCCCAACAGTTGTTGCTCCTTCATGTGTTGTTGTGTCGGGGACCAAGGAATGTGACTCTTTTGGTAGACTCATTTCCATTCACCGTCAACAGATACGAAAAATTGTATAAATAGCTATGGGCTTTGTCATTTTCATCACATCAGAATTCCAACACACAAAATACTACAACTCTCCATGATTCTCCCTACATAAAATGTGTCTTAACAAGTTTTTGAACATTTACATTAAATTCTTGTATATGAAGTGCAACAAATCTAAAGCCAAAGCATTCATCTTGTTCAATTCTCTTACCCTTTTTCAGGGCTCAAAGAGACTCCTCGTGATCTCTTACAAAAATAAAACCTTTAGCATCAATAAGATTTGTAGCTTTTGCTTCATAAACTCTTGTATTGGTCTGCTTCTTGATAACCCACTTTTTGAGTTATTAGATCATTCGCAACAACTTATTACCTAACCTTATTGCGAAGTGCTACATTGCAGGTTTAAGAAAACGGTCTTCATCAAGTACGTCTAATGATTTTCCTTACACTCCCGACAAAGAGAAATAACTTTTTCTATTTCAAAAAATATAAAAAGTTGAGTTTTCGTTTATATGTTCATCCAAATCCCCAAGATCCAACAATTGACGAGGGAACAAAAACAGGGGATTACATGTAGCGTTACAGCCCTTAAGCCCAGTATGCTCAGTACAATACTCGATACCTACATATTACACATTAAAGCTCATATCAGGAACCAAATAGCAAACTAAACTAGCATACAGCAAACTCCCAGAGCAGGACTGTCTTGCTTCAATTCACCTTCAGTTAGAAGAATCCTTCTACATAGATCCCTTACGTCCATGAACTCCCCTTTAAACAGCCTTCGATTAGGTTCTTTCCAGATTTCATATATCATATGGTCAATAAGTTTTCGTCGCAATCTGGAATTTTCAGTCTTCCTCATTGTGACCTTAATACACCAGACCAACCAGTCATCCCAAGAACATAGCCTCGACAGAGACATCTTCAAACGCCTATACATAGCCTTATGGACAATCTGAGCATAAGAACAAAACAGAAACAAATGATCCAAATTTTCAGCCCTAGACTTGCACAGTTCACAGACCTCATCAGAGATGAGATTAATTTTATGCAATCGCTGCTTAGTTCTTAATCTATCAAGTATGACAAGCCCAAAAATGAAGCCATTACAAGGAAAAATATCATGATTCCAACACAACTTCCACCAGCCAACCTTAGGAAAACCCCCAGAAAGTGTTAAATAGCCCTCTCTTACTGTGTATATCCCTTTCGTGCCTGCTTCTATACCACAGGTTCCCATGCTGCAGGCTTATATGGTCTTTTAATGCATCCCTCACTCTAAGAATCTCCTTCCACACCAATGAACTAGCAGAGCTAGCTCTGATTATCCATATACTTTCGCTTCTTAAATAGTACGAATGAACCCAATGAATCCAAAGCCTCTTCTTATTTAGTGCGATATCCCACACCAGTTTGAATAAGAGAGCCAAGTTCCACCACTTTACATTCTTGATTCCTACACCTCCACACTTCACAGACTTGCATACTCCTTCCCATGAAACTAAAGCTTTTCTCTTATTTAGAGAAACACCACTCCACAAGAAGGCACGATACAAGGCTTCGAGTTCATCCATGACAGCAACTGGGTTTAAGAAAATTTGGCACCAGTATAGATGGACAAAGAACAAGACAGATTTAATTAACTGTAATCTGTTTGCATAGGATAGCATACTCGAAGAACAAGAAGTCAGTCTCGTAGTCATTCTTTCCCACAAAGGGCCATATTGCTGAACCTCGAGCTTCTTAGAGGCAAGGGGAACGCCAAGGTATTTCGCAGGCAACAACCCAACTTCCATATTTAGAATTCCAGATAGCTTAGCCTTTTCAGCATCATTCACTCCTCCAAAGAAGGCTAGACTCTTATCAACATTTACTTCTAGACTTGAAGCTTTAGAAAAATGAGCTAAACCATTTCTCAAGTACTGGACCGATGTCACATCAGCATGGCATACAAGCATAAGGTCATCGGCAAATGAAATATTCACGATTCCCAGCCTACTGCTCCTTGGGTGAAATCTAAATCCAGGGGCTCGACTAACATATTTCATTGTTCTAACCAAATATTCCATTATCAAAATAAAAATATATGGGGACATGAGATCCCCTTGACGTACACCTCTCTTCCCTTGAAAGAACCCAGTCAATTTCCCATTGATACACAGTGTATACCGTACAGAAGTCACACATGTTACTACCCAGCTTCGAAACTTCAAAGGAAAATTCAGCTTCACTAACATTTCCTCTATAATCCCCCAATGCACCATGTCATACGCCTTCCTCAAATCAATTTTTCATAAAGCATGTAGGGGTAATGCCCTTCCTTTCATACCCATGGAGAAGATCTTGACATAGCAGAACATTATCAATTATAGATCTCTCAGGGATAAAGGCGTTTTGTGACAAATCGACCAAAGAAGGAAGAATAACTTTCAGCCTCTTGCAAATATTTTTCGAAATGATCTTATAGAGGATTGAACAACATGCAATTGGTCTGTAATCAGTAGCCTTAGTAGGATTAGCCCTTTCCCTATCAAGTGTAACACAATCACAACAATGTTCTTAGATAATATACCTGTCTCAAAGAACTCCAGGATAGCATTCACAAGGTCTTCCTGCATGATCTCCCATGAGCTTTAAAGAAAAAGCAGCTGTGAAGCAATCTATGCCTGGTGATTTGTCATTATCGATACTCCATAGACCTTCTTTGACATCCTGATGAGTGAAGGGGGAATTAAGGAATTGCTGCTACTCACTCGACAATGCAGGTCCTTCACAGATCAAAGTGTCCCTCACAGTTGCTTTTCTGGAAGCTGTAGCACCCATAATATCAAGGAAGTGCTTCATAAGCTCTTGTTTAATCATCTCAAGATCATCTATCCTTATATTTTCTGTATTAACAAGACTCAGAATCGTACTCCTTCGTCTCCTCCCTTTTATTATGGCATGAAAGTATCGTGTATTCCTATCTGAGCACTTTATCCATTGGTCTTTGGCTAGTTGTTTCAGATATGAGTCTTCAGCAGCCAACATCTCCTTATAAAATACAAGTGCAGCATTATTTCTACACTTCATGGCATCAGAAAAATTATTTCTCAGCATTTCTTGACACCTTAGAAGCCTTTCCTCAGCTGTAAGCACCTTTTTCAGAGATCTGAGCATAATGTTTTCTATGAAGCTCTTTCAACTTCACTTTCAAGCATTTCAGCTTTTGAATTATGCTAAACATCCTCTTACCAGACACCTCCATCGGCTAGACTTCATGCACCACAACATGAAAACGAGGATGTCGAAGCCAAAGATTTAAGAATCTAAATGGCATTTTACCCTTGACACTTCTTTTTAAGTTGAAGATCACTGGGGAATGATCTGAGACTCCTTGCTCCAAAAAACAAGCCTCAGCTTGTAATATCCCGAAAATATAGCTATTTAAATATATAAAAGATATGTACATAATCATTATTTAAATATTCGTAAAGTACGTATAAATTTTCGTTATCACAATATACGTAACCTATGAATTTTCGTTATTTTAATATATATAAAGTACGTATATTATGCACGTACGAATAAATATAACGAATAAGTAACGTTAACGTTACGCTATAATGTAACGTTATAACGTTAAGAATATTGCACGTTAAGGGTATCCAATTTAATCCCAGAAAATTTAAATTAGCAAATGAGATACGTTATTAATATTTTTTGGGATAATTAAATCGATAAGGATTAATTATCGAAAGATCAATATTATGAAGTTGATATAAATAACAGTCTGACGAAAACTAAATAAGGGTATATTTTACCCCTTCGTGCACTATGCAATATTTCCTTTCCCGCCTGCAATCTGTTTCCCGCACTCCAAATTTCTTTTTTCAATGTGCACTGATTGTCCTATGTCTATACGTATATTACTATAAGGATACTCAGATCCTGACTTCACTCCCACCACACTGCTCCCTCTTCGTCCCCGTCACCAAACCCACACCAAACCACCACCTCCGCCTTCGTCTCTCTTCACCACCGAACCACAAACACCGCCACCACGCTAGCCACTATACCTCCACGGCCGCCACACCTTCATCAACTGGAACCATCATCGCGCAGCCGTACACGACGAGCCACCACACACACGCCATCGCAGCCGAACACCTTCGCACCACCACCATCATCGACCTCCAACCACCCCGTCACTGCCACTAACCACCATCATCATCTTCGAACACCACCAACATCACCAACCCACCATCACCGTAGCCACCTCAGGACGCCGGCGAGCTCCCCTTCACTGCGCCTTCATCATCACCACCAGCACCTACCATTATCAACATCTTTGTCGTCCTCTTGACTACCACTTGCCATAGTCTCGTCGGAGCTTTTCCGACGTAGACCACCACCAGGGCGACCATCGGAGACATCAGGACAGTAACCAGTCGCTCCTCACAACCACCATCACCCCACTAGCGGATCCAGAGAAGTGATGTTAGGTAGACAGTGAAAGGTAGTGAGGCTTGAGTGCCTTGGGTTTCGAGCTTTGGACGTAAACGAACTTAAAAACACCTTAACAAACTTTTCCAGCCAAAGCCCGACGGCCAGCGATGACAAAGTGTGGCAGAGCAAGACAAAGTACTTTGGTGACATTGGGTGTCTTGGTGTAATAACCCAAAAAATTTATCGAATTTAAAAATATATATTGGATTAAAAATATACGTACGAAGCGTATGCAACGAATGCATAAATAAAATTTATGAACGATGAACGTTACATCGTTAAAGTTATTATACATTTGAGACACAGGTTTGAGCTTAAAAATTTGAGATCATTGAACGAAATATTATTATAAAATATTTGGGATAATTAAATCGACAATGATTAATTATCGAGAGACGTTATGATCGCATGTTATTTATATGGAACGAATCAACGTTATAATATTATAACGTAACGGTTTTTAGTCTCAGAAAGTTATATTGTTGAAAGGATTACGATATTAACGTTTTTGGTACAATTAAATCGATACGAAATAATTAACGAAAGATTATTAATACGAAACTGAGATAAAAACAGACTGACAAAAATATAAAGAGGGACCAAGCTATTTGTTTAAACTTTCTCGCCTCTTTTTCATTTCTCTCCTATTCTACTTTCTTCCTCCACCGAATACCCACCTCACCAAGCACCATGAACTGCCACCAACCGCACTAAGCCACCAACCAACTCCACCCGACATCCTCCACCTTCACCAACCGCACTTGATCATCTTCATAAGGCCGGGGAAAGGGTCGCATAGCCAAGGAGAAAAGGAAAGGAAAGCCGTGCGGGTACTCTCTTCCATTCGCGCCTCCTTGTTCGGCCAACATGATGCCGCCATCACCCTTCGTGACGTTCGTAGCATCGACGTGTGAGGAAGACAACGCCAAGCAGCCGGAGGAGCTAGCTGCCGGCCACCATCGGAACGTTGAAGAACAGCCCGTGCGCCGGGTTCTTCTTGCTCGCCACGTTGCCCTCACGACGCCATCGTCCGGGACATCGTTGCCACCTTTCCGATGATCTCCAGGGAGCACTTGAAAACCTGGAACGATGCAGAGAAGACTAGCATGGCCCTTGCGCAAGGATGATATATGCATAAACCTAGAAAACCATGAAATAATAACTTTCCGGCGAAACCAGAGATTCCGACGATGCTTTCCGGCTACCAACACGTCCAGAGGGGTGGTGACAGGTAGATGATGAAGGGGGTGAGGCTCGGGTGCCTTTGGTTTCGAGATTTGGACGTAAACGAACGTTAAAACGCCTTAACGAGCTTTTCCGGCCAAGTTCCGGCCAAAGTCCTGCGGGCAGCGGTGAAAACGTGTGGCAGAGGAAGACGATGTGTTTTGATGACATTGGGTGTAATGGGTGTCCAAGTTGGTACGTAAACGAGCTTTAAAACGGCTTAACGAAGCATTTCCGGCGACGTTCCGGCCGTATTCTGGGCACATTCCGGTCACCGGCAGTGACGACGGTGGGAACACGACGGTGAAGAAGGCGGGACAATGGGATGATGACTTTGAATGTCAAAGGTTCTAGGGTTTCTAAGGGATTCTTTAACCCTAGGTAAAACTAGGGTTAAGCATGCTTCAAAGGTAACCTAACCCCTCTCGATCCTAATCATGCTTATTATTTCATCAATAAGATGTGTTATGATGCTTATGATGTAGAGGGTATCGGCAGGAGGACGATGATATGCTTATTTGTTTAATAGATGCGTTGAGACGATAGCGGAACTAGGGTTTCGTTAATTTATGCATGGATGCATGCATTAGGTTAGAAGACGCCATCTAATGCAAATAATGATTTAAAAGGTCATGGATGTATTACTTTGAATATGCGTAAGCTTAACATACGATATGAGGAATTATACTCAATTATGGAACTTATACGATAATGAAACTAGGGTTTCAATAGTATTTATGCATGGGAACATGCGGACGTAAAATAATGTTCAATATGATCCCTAAATGCCATGGATGAACTTCCGTGATATGTGTGCATGTTTGGTGTGGTGAAACGATGAATTGATATTAATCACGGGATTCATGCACTAATAGTACTAAATATACTAAGGGGGGGGGTTCGGGTTGCTTAAATAACCTTGACATTAGGGTTGTGATCGGAAATGGTTGCTTTATATGTTTGACATGTGTTGTGGGGTATTGGGATTGGTTTTTCCTAGGATTTATGTTAGGGCGTGATCGAAATATTAACAACGTTGTATGTGATTTATGTACAAGCTTCTTATACTATCTTTACTCTGAAATATGTGTTATATATTGTATTGAGCAAAGAATCGAGATTTGAGGAACAATACAACAAATATAATAACATAGCAAAGTTAACCGAACAAGTCCGTTGTCATTGATGAGGTCGTATCGAGAGTCCTTTGGGATCGAGTTCATTGACTCTAAGAGTGTTCAAATAGACATGACTGGGTCAAATGTTAAGAGGACATGTGTGGTTCTCTTTATGTGCGCAACGACAATAAGTCGCAAGCCAGAGTATTGGCTGATTGAGGAAAGGCTGCCCTCTGCAGGGGGACCTTTGGCGTGTAAGTGAGGGTTTAATAAACCAAATTACACGCGAGAGACGCAGTGAGTTTGGGTTGCAAACCCAAATCATGCGTAGTATTTATGAAAAACAGAAACATT
>JAOVYX010017058.1:0-52655 GCA_035668315.1 Drosera spatulata | reverse complement strand
TCTTCATACATGTCTTTCACAATCTCGATATACCTACTCGTCACTCCCTTCTTTTCTAAAGTTTTCCAAATCACTTCCCTTTGAACAGAATCATTCGCCTTTTTCAGGTCAACAAAAACCACTTCTCGATATGTTGAGTTCGCTAGAAGGATGAACAGCAAAAATGGAAAATGATACAAATGCAAGTTATCATATCTATAAACTGCAAAGCATGGAAGGAAAAAGGTTTTCGACTAACATAAACATGCGAACCTTATGTTTATCTCGTCACACATGGGTAAGGATACAACACTCATACCCGTCGGCAGCCAAGATGTTCACTCTGGCCACCACTTGCCCACGCGCTGGATTTTTCGAAAGGGAGTTCCCAATAACTGACAAGTATAGAAATCACATTAAAATATCATTTTTATGGTTAATCCCTGCATGAAGTCAGCAATAAACTATTGTAGAAAAACGACTGTTATGGACATCACCACCAGAAACACAAAACTCTCTGAATGGGACAATTAAGATTTCCCATACCAACTTAATCAGAAAACAAAAATAGATTCACCTGGCATGCTATCACAATGAAGATGTTAGCTTGTTTCAATAGTTCCGTTATGGCATCATTGTTACCAAAAATCGGTTTGAAAGGATGAAGACGTATGAACAAACAGTAGCTCATAACTTATCTAGCTGATTGCAAAAATAAATCAGAATGTGCATGATTTCATACAACACCCATGTAAATATTAAGCTCTAACTTATCTAGCTGATTGCAAAAATAAAACATTGAACCGAATTTTGCCATTCAAAAGTAAATACTAAGCTCTAACTTATCTAGCTACAGAATTCTAATTGTACCACTACATGATAATAAAAAATCGAAAAGTTTTTAGGATATTGGACATCACAAAAGCATGTGTGCAGTGTTCCACAAAATTCATAAACCACATGCTCTAGAAACATGTAAACAACAAAATGAGGCTCATTCCCAAAACACAATATTTCATTGCAGAAGGAGACTCGTTCCAACAACATGCTTTTACTACATTTAACACCAGCATATAGAACGCATTAACAATGCTGCATTTCACGACCTATAGATTTCAAACAACAATTTAAGGATAAAAGACTTCTGCCTCCTAGGCATGGAGTATATGGTTCAATAAAACCCACAAAACCCTTTTCAGCCTCCTTACAAATACTTCTCTCCCCTTGGCATTATTTTCAAAGCCCAAATCTAACTCTTAGTTTCTACTCACATTGCTTTTTCTTCATGGAGAACATTAGACAAAAATGAGGACATCATAATGCCCATGTAGTAGACCCCATGTAACGATATAAAGGCTTGGTTTAGAATTGTTTTCTCTCGTTTATTTATTTATTTTTCCTTGTTTCAAGCGGTGAAACATGCTTTGATTTTACAGGCATCTAATTGGTTGGCACTCCCAGCGGTCTACTTCAAAGCAACAATCACCATCAAGACATCCGATGATATCATGGGAATCACTGCGACCAAAAGCTCATAATCTGTATTCGTCTGCTACATCCAGTATCCAGCAAATATTAATATTAATATCAAGCCTAATGTTCCTCATCACAGCAGATACCAATTGCTTGCCGATCACTCTAAAGTTTACTTTTCACGAGATACGACCATCCAAAGAAATCAACACATAACAAATGAACAAACACCTAAGTGAACTTATAACTGGATAGGGAAATTTGGAGCTGTCGTGAAACCAGTTCTGTCAAAAGTCCGAACTGATGGTAGTAAACCCATTTAATTATTTGTATTTTAATACTCCCTCTCACGCGAGGGCTTACTTGGACTTCGCGTGGACCATGCATTGGTCTAACACAAACCAAATTCCACACAAATACCATAAACACAAACATAACAACAACTTGGAAGGATTTGAACTCGTGACCTCACTGTCACACTTGTTCTGATATCATATCGTAAAATCAGTTCTATCAAAAGTCTGTACTGATGATAATAGGCTCATTATATCATTTGTAACTCAACAAAGCTTAATGTGTACTATAAACACTTCTCCATATTCTCGATCCCGATACAATATTTTAAGATAGGAAAACATAAATCAGGCTAAATCTGGGAGTATGAAATATAAATCACGTCTAAACCAAACATAATGAGGAAAAATCTAACCATGATAATTGGTGACCACATGGCCTATCGTGTCCCATACTATTCCCGAGCCATTTCCCTCAGGAACCTGCCAGAAGCAGTTAGTAGAATAATTGCAACCACATATAGAAATCATTGCAGGAATGAGCATTCATATCTTCGGTAGATGGATACCTCAAAACATTCATATGAAGCAAGGTAAGGATAAGACTAAAAGCCTTAAGTCTTAGTTTCATAAGAGGTATATGATTGTGGCAATCACAAGCCTCAAAGTTTTAAGAGACAATGTCTGTATGCCGATGCCACGTCTTAGGCTCACTGGTCTTCTCCCAAATGAGCAAGTTGAAACTTTTAAGACTTCATCGTTTTGATTTGGAATCATTCTAGTATTCCCTCAAAGAAGCTAAACTACTTATGTAGTTTAATAGGTGCTAAGAAGCTTTAGGAGAAAGTGGTTCGAAAAAGTAAGTTTTTAAAGTTTAGGATATGCCAAAACTTCATGAGATAATGCAACTTCAAGAGGCAAAAGAATAAGTACAAGAATAAACTGAGCGCTTCCCAGTACGACATGAACCTACATCTGAACAAAGATGAGATCAAGTAATTATTGGTAGGATAATTTGCAATTACCTCAACCACACCGGTCACATTAAGCTGGGGCCTTAGTGTTACATCAAATATGTTGACCACCGAGTAAGTGTTCCTCTCAAATATCTGAACAACTCTTTCCTGTCAAGTAGACACATACTAATTTACCTGGTTACGATAAGAACCTTTTCTAGATTATTTAAGAAGAACTAGAGAAATTAAAAGATCAATGATAATATTCATGGTTTGCAGGTTACCTCGTAAGGAAAGAGCTCCCCGGAAGGATAAACAGGAGGCGTTACTTGCTCCAGTGTCACACTAGGATCCCCTAGAGCATAAGCTGTAAATGAAAATTTTCATCATCCAATGTGAGGGCACAAGCTACAAGGAAAGCATGCATGCCCAAAACAACAATTAAGCACTAAATACTACGAATGCAAGTATCAAGAAATCAGTACTTAGTTTATTGAACAATGATCTCTAAGCCAGCATGATATGTCAAATATCAAGCCGTTTGTCTCTAAGTGAACCACGTATCATGTTAGATGACTTTACGTCATCAGCTACTGGCAGTAAGCTCACCATGAAGATGCAATGTGCTTGAAAGTGTTACAACAATAAGAAGACAGGGGATGAGACAAGAAATAAGATAAAATCTCATGATGTCATGTAGAGATGACCTTAAGCCTTTAAGCACCTCTACCAACTCCTAAAGATCAGATTACTCCTAGCCTCAGGAAAAGTGAGTGACAGTCTAGTTTCTTACAGTCATTACTTCCGCAACTCTTGGAGAAAATTCAATATCAACATAATGGGATAAATCAAGGGGTTTCATAGCATTGAAAGATTATGGCAAAAGGCTTTAGAGAGGAGATGAAAGTTAAAGGATAGACGACAAAGCTTAAGAGGGCACACTGCACGTGTGGAAAATGGTAAACTGCATTCTTGTTATTGCAGCATTATTGTTTAGTACAATCCTCTACTGCCTTTCTTGAGCAAGAGGATAGCCACTACTCAAAGATAACAGCGACATTCTTCAACTCCTACTGAAACTCAAAGCTAAGAACTATACGGAGCACAAATGCGATGCGAAAATAATATCCAAAAGACAAAGTCCATGCAAACTGTCTTAACTAGTCTTCAAATTAGCTTCACATTTCAATCTTCAAACCCTTCTACCAAAATTTATCCGATTCTATCTGCTTTCTCCATGGCAAATGCTTGGAATATTATCCAATTATTCTCTCTTAGGTACTACATAATCTACTCCTAGTGTATCAGGCCACTAAATTATATCGATATTTGACATTAGTCAAACTCAGATGATATTGCAGCACCCTACTGTCCAACATCATATAGCCAGTCCAAGACAAACTAAAAACAAGATGACGACACAGTGTTCGCTATATCGCTTTCCACACAGTCTCCAGGATTTCCGATTGAAAGAATCAAACTATACTAAAATAAAGCAAATCAATCCTTGTTCTCAATCCAATCAATCCAAATTCCCACATTCCAACCAACACACATTTCTTTCCTACAAACCACACTCAAATTGAGTGTGTCTCAAATTTTATTGAGCCTTGATATTTGTTCTGTGAGTTTTTTGCATCCATAGGTTTGTTAAATCAAGGTATGATCATTGATCAATATGAGATATGAGAAATATATACAAACTACGCACAGAAAACAAAATGTACAGGTTATTCAATGCCGGACGCTTAAATAATGAAACCGCTTTCTACAAGCTTGCAATCAATAGCTGCTCCACAAGCACGATCAGAAACAATTCCAACACACAACCAAACAAATCAAACCAGCATCAATCAAACACCACACTCGAAACCGAAACCTCTACAAGCCCACCACAAACCTGAATCTCCTCTCCAATTACCAAACCAAGACAACACTACCAACCCCGCCAAAAAACTCCGCTTCCCCTCGAACCTCAAATCACTGCTTCCATTCCTGCAAATATCACATCAAAAAAAAAAAACCAAATCAACCCCAATTGCTCAATTTCAAAGCAAGAATTGATCGTAGCTAGAATATGTAATCGTGTGAGGATGAGACGTGCCTTTGAGTGGGAGGAGGAGATGAAGCCGCACCGTTGGGGAGATGGCGGCGGTGTATGGGTGGGCGAGTGGTGGCGGTGGAGGGGGATGGGAGTGATGAGGGAGACGGGGTGGAAGAACAAGCTTGTAGTATCTGCATAGTGGAGTCTGGGTGGGGTGGGGTGTGGGAGATAGGTTAAGAAGGTGAGTCACTGGTTTCTGCGGTGTCTCATGGGAGAATAAAACTTTTTGCAAGAATTACACTGGTGGGAATTCGAGACATTTTCTGTAACGTATGATGATACATAGCTTTGGGATCGTCAGTATGGGTGACACATCCCTTAAATTCATTCATGATGATAGAAAATATTATAATCCATCCCTGGGCTTGACATTTTTACAGTAGTTGTTGTGGTGGTCCTTGTAACAACTTCAGTTACAAAAATATCATTATTTTTATTATTAGTATTTTTTTTTCTTTTCGATGGACTAATTGATCAATCTTTTTTAATGTTAAGAAACCCTATTGTTTAGCGGAAAGCCTCATGGATTAGACTTCTTGTCAGGTATGCTAGCCAGCATTCCCTCCTACAGTGCCATCGTTTCCGCTGTCGTCAACCCTCTACGAGTACAAAGAATCCACATGGAGTATAACCTCACCTCGGAATGGGTAATTTTTCATTGAACTACTAGTATATTCAAATTAAGGGAACAAAATTCCCAAATTTATGGAACAAGTAAAACGGATCCATGAAAATAGTGAAAATTTCCTTGGAATATTAATTTAAAAATTTATTTTTAAGGAGATAAGAACTTATTTTTTCATAAGGTATCATTTTTAAAAAAAAAAATACCAAATCTTTTTCAATCTATCCTTTTTCTTATTTTTTCCACTTTTTTTATTTTTTGGAATGATCAACTCCGCCATCACCCTCATCTTCCTCTGTTATTGTCATCGTCGTCACCACCACCTCCTCCACCGCCCTCGTCTTCGCGCGACTCTCCTCCTTCTGCTCGTTCGATGAGATGATGCGCGACGCGCGGGATCATTTTCTTGTAGGCTATGGAGAGGTGGTTCTGTTCCTCGATGGCAAGTTCCTCAACAGATCCGATGACGGCACAGGCCTTTTTCATGAATTCCACCGTCTCCTTATATCGTTCAGCTTGTTCATCGAGTTTCGCTATGTAGACAGACTCTTCTCTGGTGATTGCCATCATCGGTGGTGGTGATGCGACAGTAGCAGAGAACCGGGGATGAGAGAGGGTGATATGGGAAGTTGTGGTGTGGTGAGGTGCGGTGTGATAAATCTGATGATTATGACTGTGAAAGTAATATATCTTTGATACAACTTGTTGGTTTCTCAATTGTATATGAGGTAGCTACAGTGTGCAGCTTTGGGATCATGGAGTTCTAAAATTTGAAAACATCATCAAATTGATTTATTCAGTGCATCATAATATAATAGTCATATGTTATGTATTTGAAATAAACTCAGCAAGTATCATATGTTTCAGAATATTGATGTAGTAATTCTTTTTGCTGTTGATCTGCGTGGAGGATTAGTTCATTCAACAGGTTAAATTTTAGTTTGAAAGCGGTCGAAAGTCGGATCTATAAAATAGTACGTCTTTCTTCACAACTAGTATGTCTTATTTCAGTACTAGTACGCCTGATACTAGTACGTCTAAAACAACCAATTTTGGCATACTAAATTTTACATAAGCGTATTTCGTTTTTCATATGTGTACTACCTTTTACATAATAACATACTAGATTTTACATAAGCATACTTCATTTTTCATATGTGTACTACCTTTTGCATAAGTGTACTATACGTTTGAAACAATGAATTTTGAGGTATTACATTTTGCATAAACGTACTCATTTTGCATAGACGTATTAATTTTTAAATAAGTGTATTAGTATGTCTGAAACTAATAAGTCTGAAACAAACCAATTTTGATGTACTAGATTTTGCATGGACGTATTACTTTTTGTTTAGACGCACTAGAGTTTTTATAGGCATATTAGTATTCATCAATTTGCATAGGTGCACTATTTTTTTTTTATAGCGTACTGCATTTTCTTTCAGACGTACTAGATTTTTTTTCATAGACGTACCACTTTTTTCATTGGGGTACTACTTATTTTTATAAACGTACTAGATTGTTTTTTCATAGGCAACTTTCCTTTTCTTCATCCTCAATCCCAATTCAACACCAATTCAAAATTCAATCAATACAACTCACTGCACTACAGGTTCAACTATTCCAAAATCCTAAATTAATCACAATAGAACTCAGAACTCAAAATCAAACACTAATCAACTTAATACCATCAAAACCCTAACAATCGAGCTCTGTTCCCAAATTCAACATCAATTCAACTCCAAATCGACACAATCCACAACACCAAACCTTCAGCAATTCAAATTCATCAATCAATTCACCACAACGGCAAAGAGCAAGAGCAACCAACGAACCCCTAACAACAACCGCTAGGCATCGCATGCATGAGAGGTAGGAGAGGTTGATTGGGATAACGTGGAGGGGAAGAGAACAGAGGGAGAGTGGGTGTGGAGAGGTAGTACGCCTGAAGTAGTACGTCTGAATAAGTAGTACGTCTTTTCCCAATAGTAGTACGCCTCAAAGTAGTACGCTTAAAGCAAACCAATTTTGGCATACTAAATTTTGCATTTGCATACTAGATTTTGCATAGACGCATTACTTTTTATTTAGTCATATTAGATTTTTTGATGGCGTATTAGTATTAGATTTCTAGTACTATTATTTTTACAGAGGCGTACTAAATTATGTAAATGATGTGTTTTTTATTAGGTGTATTACTTTTTATGCACAAACGTACTAGATAATGCATATGATGTGTTTTTCATTAGTCATTCCATTTTTTTAGAACAGACATACTAGATAATGCGTTTTTCACTAGGTGTATTACTTTCTTTTGTATACGCGTACTAGATGATGTACATGATGTATTTTTCATTAGGCGTACTACTCTTTTTTTGCACAGAGTACAAGATAATGTGTTTTTCACTGGGCGTACTATCTTTTCTTTTCTTCTTTCTTTCTTTCTTTCTTTGTTTTTTTTTTTTTTTTTTTTATAGGCCTACTAGATGATGAGTGACCATTTGATTGCTACGATCAAACATTCACTTCTATCCTTTCATTCCATATTCAAAACTCAACCTGCCATAAAAATAAAATCAAAAGCTATCAATATCTTCAAATCTTTAGTGAATACAACAACATCATCTCTTACCATAAAAATCACTGAAACAACAACATCAACAAGGACGACTGCTCTTCATCTTGCATATCTAACGAAGAAGAGACGATTCAGAATTCGAACTAGATCGTGGACAGATCATGCCGCAGATGATTACGAGGGAGTGCAGAGCAGTGATCAGCCAAATTGACAGAGCCGATGGTGGAAGCGTCGACAATAGCCTCTCGGAGTTGTTGGGCTACAATGGTGTAGTCAAGCTTTGGGATGAATCTTCTAATGGTGAGTTCAGGTTGAATTTGAATATGAAATGCGATTCCATTTTGAGGTGGTGGTGGAGAGTGAAGGGTGAGGACGAGAGAGGATTGGTGAGGGATGAGAAAGCCGGCACAATCATTGGCGACAACTAGTGGGGAAAGACTAGGCCAGAAGAGAGGAGTTAGGGTGGGATGGGGTGGGGTGGATGTGGAGGGGCAATGTAGGCATTTTTAAAAAATTAGGATGTTATGGGAATTAAAATTTTTTGATGATAACTTCTTGGAATAAAATCTTCCAAGTGCTACTACTCGGGGATTATCCCATGAAAATAAGTAACATTAAATAAATATATTGGATGCTCCTTATCCATGTTCAATGAATTTTTTGATACATGAATCTATTCATGAAAGATAAAAACACAAGATTCATGAAAGTATTCCTAAGGTAATTGATTAGTAACTTCGATGGTTTTACCTGCACATAGTAGTTTCCAGTTCCGACTCTGGAGTTCCTTTATATCAAATCTTACAATCGACCTCAGAGTAACGAATTGAGAATCACAAGTTTCAAGTCTACTGAAGATGCTTACATAGTTGTGAAGAAAGCCTCAATCACTACCAAAACATAAGGCAGAAGGAATGATGCTACTAATAGTAGTTACTTTAACTCACACCAACAATAACCAATTAAGTAGATAATCTCCTCAATTCATAAGAACTGAAAAAAACGAAATATATATAATTTAACTCACACAATCAAAAATTAGGAACATATGTAACTTCACCGATTGAAGACCGATTGCAGCTGCAGGTATTGTAAATAAAGAAGTCTTTCAAGGACCCGGGTTCGTGGACAGGGGCGACAACATGGAGCCTTTCATGGTAGATTTCCACTCAGAATGTCGACTTTCCTCAAACGCTTGGAACTACCTCGCCGAAGGAAGAGAAGAGTAAGCCCAAAATCCCGAGGTTATGGAATGGAATATCTGGGCTGTTGAGCCGAGGAACTTTCTCTCTTTCATCTCCATTTCAAAAAGATGTTATTAGCTTAGGAGCGTAGCGATAACTAGAGACCTCCCGAGGATAAAAGTGAAGCTTAAACAGCAAGAGCTTCCTTACTATAAGAGGGAGTTTGAACTGTTAACATGGAGTTTCCCGAGAATCATACACAAACGTACAAGGTAGCACATGACTGTGAACCACACACATAGTATATAAAACATGTGCAATTTTCATGTCATCAAAATTGACACACATAGTTACTTTAGCCAACACCATCAAGCATTACGAACATATATAAGGAAAAAATAACGGATCGTTATAATTTTATCAAGTCCAAGGGTATAGAGAAAATACTTCTATGAGATTAAGTTATATATGAAGTCTTATTTTTATATTTTATGATGTTTTCAAATGTCGAATATTTGATCTTATTATAAATATATATCTTTCATATAATCATACACAAACGAATAAGGTACAATATGACTTTGACTCATATACAATACACGTAATAATAAACACATGAACTATTCTCATGACACCAAAATAAACACACAACTATATTTCGAATTCTTTTCCACAAACTTGATTGACGTCCAACTTATAATCTCATCCACTTTAAATCCCCCTATCAGCACTCACAAACCATAGCTATATCATCACCAAACCAAGCCTATTTGTCTTTATCCACTCACATAACAAAACCAAAAAGCGACGTCGTTTTCTCGGAACACAGTTCCGTACTGAGATCCTCCCTTTTATGCCCCCAACAATGCAACAGGACAACAAATTTCAATTTCATCTCCCTCTTCTCTCTGTTCCTTCTCATATTCCGCCATTGATGGAACAGTGAAAACTTCCTCTCTCTCTCTCTCTCTCTCTCTGCGACGACGAAGACCATCGCTCTCCACTTTCCTCTTTCGATAATTAACAATGCAAACAAAAAACGCGTCCTTGTCGTTGATGGAACAGTGAAGCTTCATCAGTTGCTGTTGTTTTTGCGATTTCTTTGTGTGCGTTTGCTTGTTGAGACGCGATTCTTGCTTCTCTTGCTGCTTAAGGTTAGTATTCTTGATTCGTTGATTTGATGTGATGCTGTCCGTGTTGGGTACTAAGTTGCTGGATCTTGTATGCGTTGAATCGATTCTGCTCTTCAACGATCTTGCGTTGTGCACCTTGATGCTGTTTTGAGATCGTTCTCTCTCTCTCTCTCTCTCGATTCGGAGTTTGAATTTTTGAGAGGTGGTTATGAACTTTGCATCACTAGAAAGAAATCGTATTTGAAATGTTGTTTGCGTTTTGCTTCACTTCTGCTGCTCTCTCTCATCTTCTTGTTCCTGAGAAGTGAAGATCTGCGATTGAATCTGCAGCATTTTGATTTGTTTATTAAGGTGCTGTAGTGGAATAGTTTGTGATTCAAGTTTCATACTCCGATTTCTATTGCGATTTGAGCAGAGCATATTGTTCTGCTTCCATCTATGTCGAAACGACGACGTTTGAACTGAATCAATGGCGTTTCCGCGTCGATTTCTGGGTCACGATAGCTTTGACATTGTTTTTCTCTTTCGCAGAAATGGAAATCCAAAGCTGTGTCCTCACCGATCCGTTCTCCTCGCCGGAGAAAAACCTCTACGCCTTCCACAACCGGAAACATCTCACCTCCTCCACCGATTTCGAATCGGCGCAACAATCACTCATCAAATCGATCCTCAACGACAACAGAACCGAACTCGTCACACAAGCAAACCGATCGCTCTCAAACAACACGGTCTCCGGCGTCGTCGGTCTCATCAATGGCGGATCGTTCGACCGCGGAGTGATCTCGAAGCTCCTACACCTCTGCTGCGAGTTCGACTCCGCAGACTGCGCCGCCGCGCTACTCAGCGGCGAGATCGGAGGAACGGTCCCCTTGGTGAACGAGATCGATGGAGAAAGCGGCCGTTCGCCGCTGCACATGGCGGCGGACTACAATGCGATTCGGTGTATTGAGCTGTTGATTCGGAAGCGAGGTCGTACAGATCTGAAAACGAAGGACGGTCGGGCTCTGCTTGCTGTGGAGCTGGCGTTGTACAGCTGCTGCAGCAGGTAATGGTTCTGCTGCTGTTTCTGCTTCAGTCCAAAATATACTGTGAAAATGTCGCTTTCGGATTGGAGTATTATTGTTGTGAAAGGTTTTCAATGCTTTTTGTTTGGGTATGTGGTGAAGGTGTTAGCCTGAAATGGTTAGCTTTCTTTGTTTTGATTGTTTATTAATTTGAACTAAAAGAGAGAGCAGGCACGCAGAGACAACGAGACATGCTTCTGAGGTTTTTTTTTTTGGTGAGAGTAAACTGGTTGTGAGATTTGTACATTTGTTCATTATCATCTTAAGAGGAAAAATAATTGATAAGAAGTGGAGTATAATGTTTCAATTGTTTCAACTTCAGAACCAAAACTTATGTTATTAGGAATTTTTCCTGGAGGATTTTAATCCATTGCTTGATGAATACTTGTCATACGAGGATTGCATATAGATGAACAAATCATGTGTTAGTAACGTCTGAACAAATCATGTGTCTATTGTAAACGATTACAAATTGATCTAAAAACTAATGAAACTGATGTAGGATAATACACTGCGGAGTATTATACCAAGATCTTCTTTTTTTCCCTTTTTTTTTTCCTTCATTGGACATTTCATGGTTGATGGTTCAAACAAAGGAACAAGAGGCTCCTCATCTCACTTGACATGATTAACTTTTATTTTTTTCAATATGCAAATAAAGGAAGCTTAATATAGCTAAATTTTGACAAATCAGGCCCTGAATATTTTGGGACAAGAAGGGAATTTTTTCTCATCAGAAGCGAAAAGCAACCTGCCATTTGTACTCTTTTACTTTTGTTACCTTTCTGAGAGCTTCATCTTGTCCCTGTTTGTGTATCAATAGTTTGCTTAGCTTGCTGTAATGCGATGGTGCTTTTTTGTGTGGACTTGCTTTTTCATTACTTCCAGTTTCACTGATAGTCTGAACCTAATCCTATGCTGCCAATGAAAATAAACCAAGTAGATCCTATAGACTTGAATAAATTACTCAAGTGTCCTAGCGTTCCAATGAATCGGCCAGCAAGAAAATCAAGTGTATTATGCTTATGGGTTATGCAGCATGTGTTTCTTTCTTTCTTTTTTTCACCCTGTAATAGTGTGAATAAGATGTGAAGCATATTGTATTTCATTAGCTACGATTTAGTGCTTAGCTTACACTGTTGTGCTAAAACAATTTCAGGATGAACATCGAATGGAGTGTCGACCAGCCTCTGGATGGGTTGCTTTTTTTGTTGAGTGAAAAGGTACACACTGCCTTTGTTACATGAAGATAGAGTTTGATTAGTCAAGTACCTTTTGCGAACGTTCATTGAATTTCCATCCTTGATTTGGTCACAGGATTTGAAGGCAATTAAGCTTCTATCTGAGAAGACTAAAGAGATAGGAGATGTGGCATATGCCATGGTGAAGAAAGGGCAAGTGGTTCAGTTGAGTGCATTACTGATGGTGGCGGCAGACTCGGTGAATGCCTCTATTATAGAGGTGCGAACTGAGGCAGACTTTGGATCAAAAGAGAAGAGGACGGTCTATGATTGTGTGATAAGAGAGGCATTGTCCCTGAAGCAGCTGGGGCCTGTGCGAGGGGCGTTTTCTGAAGGCACTATATGCAGTAGCACTATGACGGAGGTTGAAGTTCAAAAGTTACGGAGGCTCCTGCTTTGTGAAATAGAGCTGCTTCAGTTCTTTGGAGCTGTGTCCTGGAGCAATGGTGCGGAGAAGAAAGCCACTTCTCCCCTAATTCTTGCGTGCCAGGTCCATTTGTTTCTTCACTTAATCTTCTCACAAAGAGTCAAAGATGCCTTTTAGTGAGAAGCCAGTTTAGTTTTAGTTTGTTCTGGAAGATTCGAATTCAGTATTTATCCTGGAACTTGTTGTGGTCAAAAGACCAATCTGACAGACTGGTAATATACATGATGCCCCAGAGCAAGATTTTCATCTTTTCTGGAAAAGTCAGAGGGGCCATCTTAAATGTGGTTCGCAATTTTTGCAGGCAGTAGATGAAGAGGTGATCAAGCTGATTTTGAGGACGAATATCGATGTAAATGATGTTGATGGTGATGGAAACTCCGCCCTTCATTGTCTCCTTAAAGTGTATACGAGGCCAAGCGTTGAGCATTTGAGGTATATTTATATAATGCCTACAGTTTTACGACTCTTGTCTATTGTTTTTTCTCAGTTGAAGATAAGATTGGTTGATGCTTGTAGGATATTATTACTACTGCTGAAACATAATGCTCAAGTAATCCAAAAAAATAAGTTGGGACTAAACTCAGTTCATATAGCTGCCGCTAATGGGAATTGGCAAGCACTTGAGGTACATGCGGCATTCTCACGGGATTAACCTACTTCATGTAACTATTATTTTTTCTCCTTTACTCCACTGGTTTGGATTGCTGCAGGTTCTCATCCTTCGAGATCGTGACAGTGTTCACGCAACATCTGCAATGAAAGAAACCCCGATATTCCATGCTGCAATGAATGATGCACTTGAATGCGCACAGTTACTTCTACGATTCGGAGCAAGTACAGAGGTCCTAAATTTGCGGTAAGAGCCCTCGGTCTTTTCCCTTGATCATTATGTGTTTGCGAACCAGCAAAGCTTTCATAGAAGAAGAACAATTAGATGCCACCCTGATGCTTTGTTATATGATGACTTACAGAAGACAAAGACCAATAGATATGGCAATCTCGCAGGATATGCGTGCTGCTCTAAGTCGAGTGGATATGATCATTAGTACGCACCGTTCTGAATCTTATTCTCTATATACTGAATAATGTGAAGAAAAATGGGGGAAAAAAAAATTAATGTAGTATACTATAGTAAGAACAACCTGTTCTGCCCGTATGAATTTCTCTACAATCATGCAGCTGACAATAATAAGCAAGACTCGTATAATGCTTGCAAGGAAAACGATGAGAGTATCTTAAAGGCTCACGAAATGCTACTGAAAGAAGGAATCATAGGAGAGAGGTGACTGCAATTTTGTTAGACCAAATATTTCATGGGAAAAAATTGATTTTGTTTCTCAACTCAGAAAAATACATGTCTTTCCTGTTCTGCTCTCTGTGCAGGGGTGGCACTAGTCCAAAGCATAATGTCTGCAAGTACTACAAGTCTCCAACTGGATGTGTTAGAGGAGAGAAGTGCTTCTATCCCCACGGTGGAGAAGACAATGCGAACTCAAAGCTAAGAACGCACCTCAGAGATGACACTGTAGATGCCTACAAGAGGAAGATCTTCGTGGGAGGCTTGCCCGCTTCTGTTGATTCTGGTTAGAAAGATTTCATATCCTGGCATAATCACTTGTGGTACATTGCTCTACATATTCTCAAGCACAAATCTTGAATTCTTTGTCTTCTTCACCAGATTCTCTTAGCCTGTTTTTCCAAGATAAGTATGGACCCGTTGAAGACGCGGTTGTGATTAAAGGTGAAACTGAGGGCCTAATACACTCTCGAGGATTCGGCTTCGTAACTTTCAAAGATGAGAAATTTGTCTCTGTTGCTCTGGATGATCATTATGCCAACATGCAAGGTAAGCAAGTTGAGATCAGAAACTTTCTGTACCGAAAATGTCCATTCATTACGGAGCAAAACGATATTCCAACACAAGCAGAAGTCCATCAAGAAACTTGCCTTCTACAACCTCAATCTCCAAGTGCCAAAGACTTGGGTACAAACCTGCTGGAGAATATGTCATGGGCAGATCGAGTGGTCAAAGGACAACTGGGGCAATCCAACAACGAAGATCGCTTTCAATATCTTAAAACTTCATGCGATTGCCCAAAATGGTTAGCCATACTCACAAAATGGCTTCCAGGGTTCCTGAAAACCTTTAAGAAAAATGCAAAGAAAGGGGAGTACTACTCTCTCTCCTCTCTGAAGGCTGATTTCAAGTCTATCTATGGCTTAGAACTGGATCATGCCTCTCTTGGCTATTCTAAGCTTAGTGACTTTTTGAAGTCCGTGCCTAAGCTGTGCCGCATCAAAATCATCCACACAGGAGGGGCCTCTCCTAACCACTTGGTTCTTGAACCCAGTATCGGCGGTAAACTGAGGGTAGATCTACCATCTGTTCCACCAGTTGTGATTCCATCAAGGAAAAGTCCCACACCCTCCGTGGTTGCACCAGTTGAAAGTCATGAAGACAGTGAGTCCGATGACCGCAAGTCCCTTCAGGACCTTTTGCCCCCTTCCTGTGAGAACATTGGCCTCATCAGTGGTGATTCTGCTGACAGCAACTCCAGCAAGGATCGGCGGAAAACCGAAGAGCCTGTCAATGTGAACCCAAGCTTCCTACAATTTCTGAAGCCAGATCAGACTTTCCTTGGTCGTACATGGATGTCAGGCGGAGGATTCAAGAATTTGGATGAACCGTTCAGGCCGAGGAACTTGGTGTTAGAGGCTCTGGCTCGAAAGAGGAAGGAGGTTTTCTTTCTTCGGGGTGTTCAGTTCTATTATGTGAGTTCATGATTACATATCAACTTGGTTTTGTTAAGTATCCAGTTGTCAAAAATCATGTTCTACATTGTGCAGGACTACAAGGCAAGCGTCAAGCAAGGGAGCTGCTTTGCTTGTGGCAACAAGACTGTGCCGCTGTGGGCAAACTACCCATGCCAGCATGTCATGTGGTGCAGTGACTGTAAGCACATTGTCAAGCGAGTTGCTATGGTTGGCACTTCTGGACATAGATGTGTAGTGTGCGACCAGGAGGTTGAGAAGATTGATCTGCTTCCTGGGACTGTAATAGAAGACTATAACAAATGCGGTAGAATGCAGGTTGACATGGAGTTCCCGCCATTGGACACTTTCCATTTATGGAGGTAAAAGGAACATACACCCAATCGCAAAAGCGACGAGTTGAAGAGTTCTTTTTTCCTGGTGGCTAATCTTATCTGTCTATCTTATTGCAGTCCAAGCAGGAGAGGGCCAAACTCATTTTGCAAAACTGACAAGGGAAACATGCTGCGGAGACGGGACATGATGTACAAATTACAGGAAACATAGGTTTTGGGAAAGGAAGATCACAGTTTTTGGAGCTCTTGAGATTACTGTTAGCTTATGAATAGCCTTATACCACTAGAAACAATTTCGGCTATGGAATTTTGTACTGATGAAAGGTTCCCAGTGCGGGTTTCTGTAGGTTGGTTTTCTCTAGCGGTTTGAACCAACCCTGGTTTTGTAGGTTGGTTTTGTCTAGCATTTTGAACCAACCCATCTCAGCTCATGCTGTTTGCAATAGAATCTAACGCAATCTGTTTCGGAGCCTGATGTGTTTCATCCACCCGATATCCGATGACTATATACTGGAGTACTATATTATAGCTGTGGCAGACAATTGGTGAAGTCGAGAAATGCCATATAAGACAGTTGTACAAATTCATTCAATTAGCGACTACACCCAGATGCTTATTAGTTAAAGAATCCGGAAAATAGCATTTTATCCTCTGAATTTTCGAACTTTTGCATTTTATTGCCCTCAACTTTGAAAATAGGCCCCCTAAACCATAGTTGACAAAAACGCATATAATACGTGTATTATATGCGTATCATTCATCTTTTTGAAAAAAAAATGATTTGCCATTTATTTCCGAAAGACACGTGAAAACACGCGTTTTTTTTACCAACGTTTGATACTCGTTTTATACGTCATTCGTATTATACATTTGATATAAATGTCAATACTTTTTTCTTTAGGTAATCAATTTTAAATTTTATAACTTATGTACTTAGACATTCGATTGGTTTGTTATTAAAATGATTAAAACAATATAAAAATCTTTAAATTCACATACTCCATTAACAAAATAATCCTTCATCTCTAAGAGAACTAAAGGGTATTCGAAGGGATTGCAAATTTGATGCAATGTGAAGCAGCTGCTGCTTGTCAACCCCAGCAAAGACAAAAAATGAGAAGGTTTCAAATTTTCAAACAAAAAGAAAAAAAGAAAAAATAAACCCAAAAATCCTTACTAACAACAAATCTGGGAAACACTCTATATCCTGTCTTTGCTACAGCTGATCAGCAGCTATCTTTTTTCATATATATATATATAGTTCTCTCTTTTTTTAAAAAGACATATATATAGCTTTTTTATTGTATGACGATGTCTAAATACATAAATTGTCATCTATTTTATGAAGTTACTTTATTCTATCTAATTCAGTTATTTTGTTAGTGTAACGTCCCGGCCAAATCCTTGCTATCGGGTCGTCACCAAGAACTGCTCATCAGGCTGACAACTGGCCCCACAGACCAATACTAGTCCTTTCACAGGAGGTCGGTGCACCTTGTTGGTATAGGTAGTACAATTAAATCATTTAAGCATTTCATTGGGGTATTACATACACCCCCACTTAAAGAACGCAACGCCCTCGTTGCGACTTCAAGCACGACACACAGCCCCAGAACCTTCCCTCGCAAGGCGGCTGATCTGGACCTCTTGTCCACCGGTCTAACATCCGGTCGCAGGGTTGCTCTGATACCATACTGTAACGCCCCGACCAAATCCTTGCTACCGGATCGTCACCAAGAACCGCTCGTCAGGTTGACAACTGACCGCACAGACCAACACTAGTCCTTTCAGTACGTTTTGGCCTCACTCGCACACACCCTGGAAAACTTCCCAGGAGGTCACTCATCCCAGCATTACTCCACATTAAGCACGCTTAATTACGGAGTTCTAAAGTAATGGGTTGCTGAAAAGGAAGGTGCACCTTATTGGTATAGGTATTACAATCAAACCATTTAAGCATTTTCCTGGGGTATTACAGTTAGAATACTATTTTGGAGTAACTACTCATCTTTAAACAATACTTTCTTTTAATTTTTAGTTTATGTACGAATATTATTATTGATTCATAGATGTGGTTTTCATATGAATTTAGTTTTATCATGCTATAAATCGAATAAAATATGCGAACATATGAGAAAGTATGCCGTATTTTTCATGACATGACGTATTATACTCGTATATACACGTACCGTAACTTTGACATATACGTTTTTTTTGAGCTGCTCTTTATCCCTAAATTTTTTTCTTTCTCACGTACTATACACATAAAATACTAGTATCGTATTTTACTAATTATCTCCTAAATTTTGAAAAAACCTTGATTTTTGATATATGACCTTAAAAATATACATGTCTTTGGCAGAAAACCCTCCTCGTAGGAAGGCATGTACCTATTTCAAAAATTAAGAGGGATAAAATGCAAAAGATCGAAGGCAGGTTAAATGCACTCTTTCAAAGAATCAGGAAAAGAGAAACACATGACCTTAACCACTCGTTCATGGAGCAGACGAACGACTGGAAGAAAGCATATCATGAAATTCCATAGCCATTCTCCGTTTCAACCTTTTGTACGAGATCCACACCTTTACTGGTAACGCAACCACAGCTTCTTTTTGAACACACTGATAATTACGGAGTAATTCATCACATGTCCTGGTTTTTGGCTCGGATAGATAGCCGCATTTTAGTCGGAGCGAAGACAAGGAACGGAGTCAAATAACACAACGCGTACATCTATAGGTCACTCCGAAATTTTCTTAGTTCAATGTAAGGGACTCTATCAAAACATATGAGCCACTTCATTCTTTTTGAGTTGAACAATTTGTAAACCAACTCGTATGTTCACAAAGGTTGGCAAAGAGAGAACGAGATGAAAATAGAGAGAAGTCAAAAGATCGACACATTGTCCTCCATGACCTAATCATGAACTCTGTCATGAATTATCACCGTGGGAGGACCTGTACTTGATACTCACTCGCAATGCGCTAAAATGTAAAGACAGGCATAATGATTGGAAGAGGGAAAACGAATCTTCTAAACACATACTGTATATAATCATTGTCGGTGACTCCACAGAAATACTTCATTTATGAACCAAAAAATGACATCTCAATCATATAAGTCGATCAGACAAACCTGAACAATACAACAGCAATTCCATACCAAGTTCTATAGGCCAATAGGATGGCAAGGTGCAAAGAATAAGAGAATCCATTCACGAAGACAAACAAAATTCTATAAATGCAAACTGAAACTGCTGAAGATGTGGGAGCCATCAGAGAAACTTTGTGTGCTTCAGCTGTGTAACTGTGTCCTCTCCATGTCGATCTCTATGACTTGTGGCATTAGCTGCAATATACCAGTATGATCGAACTACCCCAATTCTCTTAACCTGCATGTGAAATTCAACCTTGGAGAGACCAAAAACAATATACCATCTCCACCAAAGAATTGAACGCATCACTTCCATATTAGAGTTGAAAGAATACTCCTGCCTTGAGCAACTAACACAAATCTCTTCTCGCAAAATACGGGAAGCCGTTGGTTAGTCTGAACATTAATTCTCAACCAGAAAGGATAGCTGATGTCATTCGCCGTTAGCGTTGACCAATTCCAAACCAGCAAAAAAGAATACGATCTCAGAATCAGTTCTGATGGATCTGTGTGATTGCCATCTCTACGAGCTGGTGATGTTTTCCAGTCTATGACTCCAGAATGTGGCAATTTCTGATGAAATCGTTTGAATAATTGACATGCTTGGTCCAAAATGGCCGGAGATGCTCAAAACCAATAGGAAGCCATGGTTTAGATTGCCCATTATAATGAATGACAGCAGCCGCTTTCACGCTTTCGATACTGGTTTTGGTCTGATACCCCAAACCAAGCAGGTGCCAAGATGAATCAATTGGGTGAACATGGCCTTTAAATGCGATCAGAGCCGGTGGAAGTGTTCCAAGTTTCCACAAGGTTAAATTTGACTTTAAGTTCTGCATAGTAAGACAGAAGTATCAAACAAGCCAGCACTGCCCGGACATTTTTTTATGGACACAACAAAAAACCAAAGCCTGTATACTGCTCATAATCACAAATTATAGATTAAACCAATTAACTAAATGGTCTAATTTTCTTGCAACTTCACTCTAAGATATTGGCTCTGACATCCCTATCCGTATATTCAAATAAATTTCTTTAGTTAATTGACAAATAGCGACAGCGCAAATGATACCATAACAAATACATTAGCAGTAACAACATGATCACAACGGTAGGAACATAATCATGACAAGAAAGTGTTCACTCATTCTTCTTCGAAACTGAATCCCCAGCGAAAACACTGAAAAGATCCAAGCAATAAGTTCTTTATATTTTTAAACATCTACTTTAATTCCCAATTATGACTAGCAGCATAAATGGAGGGCATCACATCACTTGACAGAGAGTAAAGTTAAAGTGTGAAAGTTAAATGATGGGAAAACAACTGCTTTGAGGACGAAGAAACTAAAATACAAAGAAAAAGAATCAAGAAGCAAGACAGTTAGAAATTAAAAGGAATACCTCCTTTAGCCATGAGTGATAAGTGTCTCTTATATTCGTTCTTCTCCATGCACGTAGATCAAAGATGTTCATTCCATAAGCCCATGCACACTCATCAGGGTTCAACTGCCCGGCGATAAGAGGATGTGAAAAATTGAAATAGTTTCTGAACCTTTTTGACATAACCCATTGATCTTCACCTCTGCAGGTTTCAACTGCTGCATTAACTTTACCCTCAAGTTCAATCTCCCACAAAGGGGATAGATCCTGTTGAATTACTACATCATCGTCCAAGAAAATCACCTTATCAAGGCTCGGAAAAAGCTGTTACATGGAAACAGTTAATGATCCTCATGGAGAAGAGCAGCAATGTTTTACAGTAGACATAGATACATAGAGATGTAGTCATTAAAGATTCAGATGTTCATTCTTTCGAAACAAATTAGAACATTCTCATCTGAATCTGATTCAGAAACCTGCATGGTTACATCATGCAAGTAGATGACGGAAGCAAACTGCACAACCGTCATATGATCAAAACAACGGAAAACTACTCAAAGTGACATGAACAAGAGATTACTAAATTGTCTTCTTCCCCCTTTCATTTTTTTCTTCATCTTCTGCTCTTTGGATTTTCTATATCACTAAGCATTCTACTCAAACTGTTGAGTCGTAACTTAAAACATCATCTCTTCCAGGTAATGTAATAGAACAGTGCATTGTGTTACTTATCTAATTCTTAAGTTATATCGATAGAGCAATATCTTGATTGCATATCATAAGTCAAAGATAATAGTGTGGTAGCTATATATCATTCAGTAGCCCAGTTAAAACTTTATTCACTAACATGGTACCAGATGTGACATGAGAAGACGAGTTGGAATAGTACAATTTTCATTTCTGTGGTTGTTGGTTAAGGGTGAATCAGTAGATTGCCCCCCTTCTAGACTCAAGGCATTCACAATTGTGAGACGGCCAAGGTAACAACTACAACTACACCAACAGCAATCGCAAACCAAGATTTAATTTGCATATATTACATGGATATGATGAAACCATTCTTGATTGTCATGTGCAATATACTTATGGGGAATGATTTGTCATATCATACTTAAAGGTTGCATCAAGCTCCTTTTAGGCCTTCCTCTTCCTCTCTTGAGTTGTACCCAACCCATCAGTTGGTTTCTCCTTAGATATGCTTCAACATATCAATGTTTCACAAATCCATACTACGTTAACTGTGACTCACATATAGAACATGGAAGCCAGGTAAGATGGGAGCTTGACCTTATACTATACCATTAGGTCAGCCCTAGCCCCATTTAATTGTCCATAATGAAGAGGCAAGAAAATAGGATGAGCATAAAAATGTAGTCAGCATACTACTAAGGGACATTTGATATTCTTCCTAAGGAAAACATGATACAGGGCTTTCTAGCATTTCCCTAGAACATGTCAGCTGTAGAAGACAAGTCAAACTCATTATCCCATCTGTGAACCATTATATGATTTCATATACCAAGCACCAGCACTATCACAAGATAATGGGACACATGGTAACAGAAACAATTGATATGTAATGACAAAGTAAACAGTAAGCCAATACCTCTGGTAGATGGATGCGGAGATGATTCAGTATTGAAATGTATGTCGGACTTCTAGCCTGTAGTTTCGAAGCAAACATTCGTGGAGTAGTCTCGCTGAGATTAGTCCCTGCAACATGATTACCGTGGTAGTAATTTCGTATTCCATTATGGCTTTCTATAGCTTCAAGCACGGGGACATTTTCCCTTGTTAACCAGTCAAACTGGTGGACACCTTTCACTTCGATAATGGCAGGGTAGATCGGATTAAGGGCAAACCAAGAGTGCATGCCAGCATAGGTTTTCTTGTCGGTGATAATGTGAAAGATGATTTTCTCTGGATTTGAAGAGGAATGAACATTAGAGGAAACAACAACTGATGCAGCCAAGATGTTATCAGTAGACAAGACAAAGTGTTGATAAGAGTTGTCAGAGAGCAAAGGCAGCAACTCAGGAGAAGGCAATTGTTTGCGTGCATGAGCATTAGAAGAGTATTCATCAGTCAGTCGCAAAGAAAAACAATGGATGCCTTTTGGAATTGAGCTGGCAACAAAGTGCTTATTCATGAGCTCTGCAAACTTGGCTTCCTTCAGCTCTTTTTCAAGTTTCTCCATCTGAGCACAATTAAAAGGAATTAGAGAAAGTAGACCAATACAAAGTGCTTAAATTACAGCATAATAAAAAGCAGCATGTTATATGAAAACCCCAAAAATTCACAAGAGGGGGCATATATTTTCGATACAGAAAGCTTTGGTGTTTGAACATTATTATTTTTTTTGTTTTGGAACAAAGTAAAGCGTTTCATTTCATTTCACAATGGAGAAAAATTACAGAAAAAACTCCATCGCACATCATACCCGGTGTAGGAAACAAGACCCAAGGGCCAAATACATGATCGAACAGGGCTATCACCAGAACTGTCATCACCTCCCTATACCTCTGCTCGGTTTCTATACATTTCATATCACCTAGAAAAACTATCAAAACATATCAACAGCTAAAGATTCAGCAATAAAGGTTACACTTTTTCAATCTAAGCTGTAGGTTAGAACTTTGTGAGCAACCTGTGTTGGCCGCTTGAGATCCTGCTGGAAGCACCTTCGGTTTCTTTCCGACCAAATTTCGTACACTAAGGCAGCATTCAGCCTTCTTCTATTCCTTGTCATTAACGTCTTACCCCGAGCTACTTTGATCATCCATTCCAGCCACCTTTTCCAATCCACAGGAACCAGCTTCAGCCTCCATTTCTTTAGTATCTGAGCTATCACTTCCTGCACATAAGAACACAAGAAGAAAACATGTGCTAATGTTTCATCCTCCTCCTGGCACAATACACACTTGGACTCCACTTGCAACCCCCTCTTAATCAGACTATCTTTAGTTTCCAGCTTCCCTTTAATCAAGAGCCAAAGGATAATGGCATGTCGGGGGAGTATTTCAGGTTTCCACAATAAGAAACTCCATGCACAGCAGCAGCTCGAGGACTCATGGATTTGTATCCCTCTTTAACCTTAATGCATTCAGATTCAAGCATTGATTCATCATGTCCCTGGCCTTCAATATTTCATGCCATACCCAGGTTTGCCCCTCTTTGATTTCCATATCCAGCAGCGATCTAGACTTGAGATAGTAAGCATGAATCCATTTGATCCATAATCTCTCTTGTCCTTGCTGTATAGCCCATACCTGTTTAAAAAACATAGCCATATTCCATTCGTATAGCCTTCTAATACCCAGACCACCACTTTTCAGAGGCTCACAAACTTCAGACCAGGCTACGCGAGCTTTATGAGGGTTTAATGCAGTTCCAGACCAGAAACCAGAAACAAGCTCTGCATAAACTTTCCACTTCATCCAAGACAGTTTTAGAAAACTTATGACCAATAGACCTGTATCACATATAGAACTGACTTAATCGGTGTTAACCAACCAGTAAAGGAGAGGAGTCGAGCATGCCAGCTTTGTATCCTTTCAGTGATCTTTTTAATCAATGGTTTATACTGCTCCATACTTAGTCTTTTCGTAGAAAGGGGTACTCCAAGGTATCGAAAAGGAAAAGCACCAATATTGAAACCCAAAACATCAGCTAGAGCTACCTGTTCAGCATTCGAGACTCCTCCAAAATAAGCACAGCTCTTTCCCTGGTTGGCAACCAAACCAGACGTATGTGCAAAATACCTCAACTGCTTTTGTATGATCTTAACCCTTTTGAAAGTACTTAGTATTACGATCCACCAGCCTAAGCCATTGGTCTTTAACCCTTTGCTGCAGAATTTTCTCTTCGACATGTATCATATGCATGTATTCCTTCTTGGAATTCCCTACTCTGGATCTGTTCAGATTACTATATGCAGAACTGAGTTGCTGCTGTGCTTCATGGAGTCTCCTCTCAGCTTCGTGTATCTGATCAGCTACATTAGTATAGCCTTCCCTGTGTAACTGTTTTAGCTTCCATTTCAGATCACCCAATTTCCTCATTATCCTCAAGAAAGGAACGCCCTCAAACTTCTTCATCCAGCTTTCCTGAACAATCTTCAAACACATCTCATCTAAAGTCCAGGCATTCAAAAATCTGAATGACAAATACCTTGGAGATAATGCCCTCAGCTTGATAAGAACATGTGAGTGATCTGATACACCAGGATCTGCAATATAAGCTTCAGCCTGCTCATACTTATCCAACCATTCCTGGTTAGCTAAGGCTCTATCCAGCTCTATTCTAATCCAATGCTCCTCGTTTTGATTGCTACACCAGGTATAGAACACCCCTATACCTCGAACATCCTCAAAGCCATAGGTCATGAGACAATTTTCCATCAACTGGCAAGGTTCTATATGTATCCCAGAGTAACCAATCTTCTCCTCCATTTTAATGAACGCATTAAAATCTCCCAATACAGGCCATGGAGAGAAACAATACAAGCCATGGAGAGAAACAATACTGCTAAATTGAATCAGAGAAGACGCCTCTCTCTTATTACCCTAGAGTTACCAGCATACACAAAGGATACGATTGAAGTGTCATAACTCTCCAAATCAGTTGCCTCACAATGCATCACCTGGTCCATACTTTCCAAAAGTCTCACCTTCCACTTCAACAGATCCCATCCCACCCATATTCTTCCATTACAAGCAAACATATAATTATGGATGAACTCCCATTTCTAAGAGATGGCTCTAGAGGCCTTATTGAATTTACTTAGCTTCACTCTAGTCTCTAATAAACCAACTAAAGAGACTTTATTTTGGGCTAAAAAATGTCTGACAACAAGTTGCTTATCAGACTTATTAATGCCCCTAACGTTCCAAGCACAGATCGTCATGTGATGGACCCCACCAAGGGGGCTAAGATCATATTCACCTGGTTCTGAATAGTTTGGTGCACTATGGAGCTATCTTGAACCATTTGCACCTCAGCAAGGGCATGGAATTCGTTTTTCTATTGTCTAGGAAGGCAAGACTATGGAGGAGCAGCCTTGAAACCATTCTTGACAACAGTCCAGGTTGAATCAGAACTTCTTTCAACTGGCTTCTCAATATTCAGCTTCCTATCATCAACCTTATTGGTCTTGGGCACCCATATTTTCCTAGAAGGCGCTTTACAACCCTCCAGTTTATGTCCCCATTTGCCACGTCTCTTGCACTTAGTAGGCAGCCATTCATATATGACCTGCTGGTGTATCTTTTCTCCACTAGGACCAGTGAAGGTGAAAGATTCAATAGGATCCAAAGATAGATTCACATCCACCAATACCCTTGGATAAGAGACCCTACTCTTCGTAGCCATTATAGGGTCAATACATAGGGATTTCACCACTTTTCCAGCCACTTTCCCAAGCACACCCTTACTCCAGAACTACAGGTCAAGGATAGGGAATTGAATCCATGTAGGAGCCCTATCTAGTATCTGCTGATCCAAGGAGAACATGGGATGACATTCTCTTAATACTAGAGGACAAGAGCTAATAAACCAAGTCGCTCTGCTGTGCTGAATCTAAATATATAGGAACCTTGCTCATGAAGCATAGTTTCAGGAGGATGTTGTGTCTTCCACTGCGATAATACAAAGTTCCTCATAGCTGAAAAAGGAAGGTTATCACCCAGCATATACCTTATCAGAGCCCATTTCCAATATATCCTTTCAACTATCACCTCATCTAACTTAACCACCAACTCCTCATCTCGTCTCTCCACAGAATTCAACTTCATCCCTCTACCAGAATTTCTATTTCCCATCCCAGATACATCCTTCACTTCGATATGCGTTCGATTTGCCACCACTTCAGCATATGATCTCATAGGGATTCCTGTTTTTCAACCTCATCTGCCCAATTGATCCTAACCTCGTTCACCCTATCTTCCTTCACAGATGCTTCATCCTTCAGTTTCGAGCCGTAAATCACCTTAACAGACTGCTCAATTTGCTTTTCCCCCATGCCATCCGTTTTCTCAATCAACTTCTTGTTTCCCTCATCGCTCATCTTCTTACCCTCCTCCTTCCTCTTCACCGATTCACCAGAACTCACAGCCTTCGAATCCTTCATCGAAGTCATATTATCTGCACTCATTGACTTCATCGCATCATTCTCGACTTCCCTCTTCTCCTCCTTACTCTCCTTACCCTTTGATTCCCTCGCTTTAGGGTTTTTCGCTTTGTTATCCTGATCAATCTCTACGCCCTCGCTTTCATCAGCCGTCTTTGGTCTACCTCATCGCATCGCAGTCGGAATCAGGGTAAGACGACGCCAGAAATCGCCACGGTGCCTAGAGAGAAACCCTCACCAAACCCTACGTATACTTAAATATTGCATGCGTTTGAACATGATTGTCAAAGTCATTATAAAATTATTCAAATATCCTATCAAGGCCTCATCCACATGTTTCCCAAGCATTGAGCTTCACAGAAAAAGGAAGACATGAAGAGGAAAAAGCTTTTCGGCAACTGATGGCAGCATCTCAACGTCATAAAACCACACTACATTTTTTCCTACCAGGAGATTTGATCAGGCAGCAAGCTACCAAGAGCTGGTATGGTGATGGTTGAACTACAACAAGCTTAAAAAAATGGCACAGAATTCACAAGTTTGATGCTCATAAGAGATAAAGAGATAAAGCGAAACAAAATGAAGAGTAATAATATCCCCAGAATTCACAAGTTTGATGCTCACAAGAACAACGATAGGAACAACAATTTTCACATCAGAGACACATTGAAGGAATGAAAGTTCTTCAAGCCTCCTCAAAAGCGAAACATGTTGGGAACTTGTGAAAGTGTTCCCTCGTAATCCATGTAACCGGAGACAGTGGTGTATCCTCATGCAACTCCAACCCCAAAAGCAGAAATGGTGCTCATTGACAAATTCCCCTTCCTACCTCATCATTGGTCTCTCTACTATTTTCCACTAGTTACTAAGTTACAGTTCCCTTTCAAATAATTTAATTTCTTGATATTTGTTTATCCTGTATATCAAGCTGCATATGTGACTTACAGTTCTTAGCATTCTAATGGACGATCAAACAAATTGGCACTCTGTTCTTGTTTCATCTAAAGGTTCTCAACATTTTATTGGTTGCACGCTCAATTTTATAGCTAGACAATTCCTCAAGTTCAACTTCCTTTGGTTTTTATCCACAAATACCTTACTTTTGGTTCTTGATTTTTGTTTTTTTAATCATTGCATAAATTTACAACTCCTAATGAAAGATTTGAAAAGTTCCTCACCTTTCGCTCCACCTCAGAAAACAACTAATCAAGTAATCGACCAAAATATAACTCCCTCCGTCTCAATATACATGCAACACTTTCCTTTTTAGCAGTCCCAACAACATAAAAAAAAAAAAAATCAAAACAATCACTATCTGCTACAATATCTCCATTATCTCATCTCTCAATTATTGCAGTAAGCGTCACTGCCACTTAAAAAAATACTCTTTCTTCATCAAATGGTTGCATCTAATATGGGACGGAGTGAATAGTACTTTAGTAGTTAAAAATTCAACATACACATAAAACTTCGTGTCGGGTCAAATGATTGCATCTAATATGGGACGAAGTGAGTAGTACTTTAGTAGTAGTGAAAAATGCATAGCTAGAAGTAAAAATTGGCTGAAAAGTACATTGAACAGCTAAGACTCAAAGCATTCAAAAGCTCGTGCCACACAACTTGCTGGAGTAGTCACTAAGTGAATGATGAAAACAATAAGTTATAAAAATAAACATTAAAAAACATGCAAGTTGCTGCACAGATCATGCAAATGCTGATATCATCATGTTAAATTTGATATTAAACAGAAAGAATAACGATGAATCTCCAATAGGATACAGAGACCACATCTGTTAGGGAAACGTAAGGACCAAGTATAGAGATTATACTGCTATGGAGAATAAACCATTTTAGGTTTGACAGAAGAATCCCTTTGAACTTAAAAGTCAGAAAACCTTTTTATCAAAAAAAATAAAAATTAAAAAAATCAGAAAACCTTAACCGAGGATGAAATTCATATCCTCCCATGAATGAAACCCAGGTAGACTGCTACATTTCTCTGAAAATGGAAGTACCTTCCCAAACGTTTCATAGTTAAGACTTAAGACTTGAGAGAATACTGGAGTATATTTCCTTGAGAAGGGAAGTGCCTTCTCAAACATTTCAAAGCTATGAACTTAAAAAAAAAAAAAAAACATTTCAAAGCTATGCAATACCAACAAAAAGTGATGCTCGGTCACATCAAATATATAAACCTTGCTAATGGAAGGGCACCAACAAAATTTTGGTCGGAAAGTGACAAACTGGGTGGATTTCCTATTTCCCATCTTCCTGACCTTTATCCTGTAAGGATGTTAGTGAAGACAGCAACTCTTTAATTCCAGAATCCAGATCTTTTAAAGTTCAAAGGTTCAAATTTGCAAATCCAAAATCTCGCGAAGATCAACCCTCTTGTTTTTACAACTAACCCTAATGTCTTAGCATATACACTGTAGTGTTAAAAATAAAAGGGGGGAGGGGATACAGTGTTGATTATTATCATTTTCTCCTAAAATTACTCTCTTCCAATTTCCCATATGTTGTAATCACAAATACCACTAATGTTCATGAATAAAACCCAGTCATTGTTACTATAATGCCCTTCTCCATACGGAAATAACCTTACTGCCGTTTCTTCATACAAATCATTCTTGATTTTTATTTTATTTTATTTATTTTTACTAGTTCAAACACAACAAAGATTGGAGAAAAGTAAATCGAACTAAAAAGAATTACAATTATAATTTCAAAAAAAAAAAAGTAAAAAAAGTAAAACTAAAAATAATTCTATTCTAGGTCAAGTCAACTCACGCCATAGTTGAAGACTTATGAGCAAAGAAGCTAATTTCTTTTGAAAAAGAATGAAGAAACTCTTGAATCTGTTTTGCCAAAAATTCTATCAACTGCTCTATTTTGTCAAAGCTTAAAAGAAATTGTCGGCCTTGGACATTCCTATAATAGTCAGGCAAAAGAAATTCCTTCGAAGGAATTCCCAAAGGCTTTGGCGATACCTCTAATATTTAGGCAATTTACCCTTGGTCAGACACTCATGATTTCTAACTCAGCTACATTGAGAACAAGTCTCTGCCACATTTATCTATGTTGTACATTGCACAAGTACATAAAAACTCATATTAAATTAAAAACAATACTCTACATCGCAAACACAAACTTCCCAGATCCATCTCCACTTCAAGCATCTTCGCTTGTCAACCTTTAATAGAGGGCGTAAGATGCAGGAAGAGACAAGAAAATTTTGTTAAATGTGCTTATCCAGTTAGATGCGTTCCATTTTCTTGTCTTAGCTTTTGTTCCACACTATAGATTACGCAGGTTATTTTCGGAAGGCATTGTGCAAACTAAAATTGGTCGATCAACATTATAAGAAGAGGAAAGATATGCGATAATGTTGTACACAGCTCCATAGTATGTTGCATAAAATTTCCAACTCAAATAGGCATCGCAACTTGTTTTAGAAAAATACTACCCATCTATTTCAAAAGGGAAAAGGTAAAAGAAGGGCTGTTTCAGAGGAACCCTTCATGGCTACAATAATGCTTGAACAAAGCTTCACTACATAACTAAAGTCAACTTTTCATGATATTGTAAAACAAAATGCTCTTCAAGAAGTACAGGCCTATCACTGGGTTTCCTAGTAACTATCATTCCGTCAATTTTCTTAAGAGATTCAGAAATAGTATTGCAAGGGAAAAGAAAATAAACTTAAGAACAATAGTTACCATTGCTTTTAAGATGAAAGCAAATGTTTTTGCATCATAATGAGTACTCTTCATTTCAGAAAGAAGTTGGCTAAATGATTCTGGAAGCTCAAGACCAGATGGTATTTCTTCAGTGTCGATGTGATGGAGAATCTTGTGAAAATCCTTGACCAGCCTCTGTGTAAAGCACAAAAAATTAAAGATTAGATGACACAGAGCAAGTTGCATATTGGATGTTTAGCACTAAACATCTGGGAGAGCAGATTTTACCCCTGAATCATCTCTACCAAGGAATGGTCCAAAACGTCTGCCTATACAACCTGATCAGTAAAAGGAACACACAGGTTAAAGCCACGGCTTTTTGAGAATCTATTACATATTACAAAATAACTATTTCATGCAAAGATGACAATTAGGCATTAGCTTAAAGCCACAGCCTAGTGAGTATCATTGGGGACAACAAACTATTAAGCATTAGCAACACATTTTCAGGTCATCAAGGAGGGAGATGGAGTCAATAAGCACGACGGAAAGCAAATGACAACCAGAAGAACATAAATACTGTCACATACAGGACGTACCGCAATAACTAATATGCAAATGAAAACAAGAAAATTTCTTATGGAATGCAATAAAGAGAGAAGAGAAGATGAACTATTTGAAACATTCAACTGAAAAGGCAATCTAATACTCAAGTTAAGAAAACAATTTTGAACAACTCATCTGAAACTCATCATATCAAGTCTTAGACTCTTAGGTACATCTACAATTTCATTGAAAACTAAATATATCAACAGATCTCATCTAGTTCAGACAAAAGATTTTAACTCATGAAGGAAGGAACAGACTTTCACCAATTTAGTGCAATGTTTAAAGTTGATATTCAGAATGGAAACATTTGCTTGCTTATGCATGGCAGGGAACAAGGAATCCCTCAAAGAAATACCTGACAGGCAAAAAATGGTGAATGATAGAAGAACCAGATGCCTTCTGCTCATCTGTTAAACAATAGCTACAGAAGAACCAAATGATACCGATAAATCCTGACAGCAAGAAAGCTACGACTACCAGCAGGAGATCAGATACACTACATCCCCCTAAAATCATGATAATCCAAATCCATAACGCCAAGTAGCACAGTCAGAATTTATTGTAGAGCTAACAGCAGCCATTAACCAATAGAATTCTAATTCCAAACATGCAAAGGGCTAATCAAAGGGATAACCATTAGATATCCTAGACACAGTCTCTAGAAAAATCTTTTCAGAATTCATAACCAATAGAATCCTAATTCCAAACATGATAATCAGAATTCGTAATGCCAAGTAGCACACCCAGAAGTGTAAATTGTAGAACTATCTGCGGCCATAAACCATTAGAACCCGAATTCGAATCATGCAAAACGATAATCAAATGAATAACCATTAGTAATCCTAGAGACAGTCTTTACAAAAAAAAATTTCACTCCTAAATTGATTTAGAATGGCTTCAATTTAGGGCAGATGGTTATCAACAAATCATATCGCATTAACGAATAACAATCGACAAGATTTTGACGACTGCAAACAACATTGCTTCAACAACAAAACATCAGAATCAAATCAGCAACATATCATAAACTATAGCAAATCAATACCGAGCGACGAGCACTTATTGAACCCCTCGAGCGTGACTATCGCGGTGACAATGAACAAGAACGGCAACATAAAAGCCAGAACCAGAAGCGTAGAGAAAACAGCCCGATACGAGAACCGACGTGGCGGCGCGACCTTGATCTTCATCGACTCAACGAATCCATTGTTGTTTGTGCTCGTCGACGATATCGTTATGCTTCTCATGCTTGGCGACAACCGCAGCTGCATCCTCGTAGATACAATTGGATTGAACACATCAATCTGATCTCATCTCATCTCATCTCATCTCATCTCATCTAAGCTGCTGCTGCTGCGAATCCCTCTCCACCATCGGATTTCGCCTTGATTAGGGCAACGTATCAAGGGAATGAATGCGATTGATTTGATTCAGAGGTGTTTGATCTTCCATGAATGTGGAGAGAGAGAGGGAGAGGGAGGAGACGAAAGAGGGTGCAACGAGGACACAGAAAATTGTGGGTTTTTCTTCTTGTTCTTTTTCAAATACTCCATTGAGATTTTTATAACATAACAATTTGTTTTTTTAAAAACACATTCATTAACGTATCTAAGTTACATTTTGATTGTAGTCTCATGATAAATCTGTGAAAACCCGGCGGTCGGAATCCGGCGAAAATTCCGATGACAACGGTTGGATTTCAGCGAAAATTCCGTCGACGGTTGGGTGATGGTAGGGATTAGGATGGAGATAAGAATATAGTTAGGGATTTAAAGAGATGGATGAATTGTATGTTTTTGGAATTTAGATTCCTTGTATATCTTTTTGTTATTTTTTTCAAATTTTTATATGTTTAGAAAATTCATCCTTTTTTTGTTTTTTGATAACCTTTTAACATAAAAAAATACTAAATCAATCTCATTTATTACAGTACACCCACTACATCCTCTCACAACTATTACAGAGAATTCCCTAAACATGTAAAAACTTGAAAAAATAACAAAATCATACACAAGGAAAAAGAATTCCAAAAAACTACAATTCTTCAATTTATCTAATCCACAATCCTATTCTTATCTCCATCCAAATCCCTACCACCCAATCATCGTCGGAATCTTCATCGAAATTCGATCACTGTCATCGGAATTTTCGTTGAAATCCGGCCGAATCTAAAACGTCGTCGGAATCTGACAATATCGTTGGAATATGAAACAGGGCGTCAGAATAAAATCAAAACAGAGTGCATGATCAAAAATGAAAATCGAGCGCCAATATAAAAAAGAAATAGAGCGCCAGTATAAAAATGAAATAGAGCTCTTGTTTGAATAGCCGCTCTGTTTCAAAACAAAACACCTTTGATATTTTGAAACAGAGCGTCTATGTTTTCTCAGAAACAAAGCACCTGCTATTTTAAAACAGAGTGATAGATTTAAACGAAACAGGATGACAATTAAAAAATCACAAAAAAATTTGATCAAAAACATCCAAATAATAACAGCATGAATCGCAATATTAATACAAGCCTTGGATAAATAAAACGATGCTCAATAACATGAAATTTTTCGATGTGGCATTTTATCGAACATTTTATGTGCATACATTCTCTTTAGCACAACTGTCATTAGAAACACAAGAGATGATAACAATGTACACGACAGCATAGCAAATCCAACAATCAACAATAAATGGCACAAAAACGAATGGTACAAACTCAAATCTTCTTGTCCAAGGGAGACACACGACATGACTCCATGAAGCTGCCAACTACAACCCAGAAATGTTTAACAAGCATAAGATTAGAAAAACTAGGATAAAAGCAACAGGATTCTACAGCTATAAACACAAAGCACAGACAAGTAAAGAAAATTTAAGATACGAAAAGCTATAAACACAAAGCACAGTAAGTGAAGAAAATTTGAGGTACGAAAAGCCAAGTTACAGACAAAAAGCTTGATGCCGCTAGGGTTTGATGAATCGACGACGACGACGACGCGGTCGAGAAACTCGGAGAGGAGTGGGCGATGACAAGGGAGTTGCGAGAGTGGTTTGGGGGTGACCGAGAGAGCAAAACGACGACGTTGCTCTGGGGGAGAGAGGACAGAGGAGGAGAGGAGGAAGGAGAGAGACGGAGTGGGGAGTTTGTATGTTTTTGAAATTTTAAATCCATGTGTATGTTTTTTATTACTATTGTTGAAAAATTATATGTTAAGGTCATTTGCTGAAAAATATTCTTTCTTTATCAAAATCCACACAAATTCAACACTCACATAAATTCTTGTGTCGAGTCAAACCGTTCCAATAAATATGAGACAGAGGGAGTAGCACTTTTTGGACACGAAAACCTTATTTTAAGGGTTTGATAAAAGGGTGGTCTGTATATTATCAAAATTCAAAGAGGTCATCTGTCACTGACGACTAATTTAAGGGGATTTTGTGCTCTTTTCTCTTTGTTTAGATGGGAGGGAGGAAGTAATTGGCAAGGCCGTAACAGAAAGAAAGAAAAGATACGATCTTAGAATAAAGGACATCGAATATTAAATAAAGTGACAATGTTAATGGTAAAATATCCATACCTTGAAAAGCGAGAAATATCCAAATTTTGTCGTTTCAAATAATAACCTGAAAAGTTATGAAAAAAGAGTACGATGCCCAAATATGATATGCAACAATAATTATAGTAGAGGCGTGAGTTAAGACTTATTTTCCTTAAGACAAATTTGTCCTACTCTAATGCTTAAGGTTTCATAGCAATTGTCTTTTAAGATATAACAACTGACGTACTCGAATAGAAGCATATTTTATTCACTTATGAGTACTCGACATAATTACTCGTGTCTCAAACTCTTTTGTATGAACGAGACTAATGAAGAGGATGAATGAACTTGGAAACTCATGATGAACAGCAAGACATAGAACAAGGGAAGGTTTGTGTTAGACAAAATCATCGTTCCAAGGGATCAGTACTTTAATACTTAAGATGTACCATTTCGTCAATGAGTCTCACCCTTTGGTTAAGGATTGATAAGTTTTATAAATGTTACATTTATTGTGACTTTAACCAACCAATATTAAGGTCTTAAATTTTGGGCATCAATATCTTATTCACTCGAACCGGGTTAAAGCCCACATTTGTTTTGATCTTATGATTGAAACCCACAGAAAAATGTGATCAAAGTAGACGGATTTTCGAAAATTTCTCACATGTAGCAAACTGAATGTATGCTAATTGAGAATGCTCAAATGAAAAAATAGTGCATCGGGCGAGGTAGCTCTAGTCTTTGAACCTTCCCTAATGGAATATTATCGGGTTCATTTTGCTAGTTTTTGAACGCAATGTCATGTGCTCCATAGTCTTTAATGTAGTATCCTCTCCAACATTTTGAGATACTTACGGTTGTCTCCATTTTGACCTTTTCTTATACACACAGTTAGAAGCTCTTTCCACTTGTATTATGTAGATACTATGTGTGAATTATTAAAAATAAAGCTTAACCTATATCCTCACGCAGGTAGTACTTCTTTCATAAGAATGCGTAAGATCTTCTCAGGAAAAAAAGAAAAAAAAAAAAGGAATGGGTAAAAGATGTATCCCAAAGTGCTTCTCTAAATCTATATAGCTTACCGTCTGAGCGATTGCTTGGATTACTATTATAAAAATTTTTAAATTATGGGCCTTTACCCTATTTCCCTCTACAAGGAATGTATTTGTTTTTATTGCTCCCTTCATCCCATATTAATTATAATATTTTGATTATGTGTATTTATCGAGATAAAGTTTGACTCGCGTCGTTATACGATCATACGTTATTTTTTTTGAAAAATTATTGTGAAACACTAATGATAATTTAAGTTATGTATTTCAATCTGACATCAATTACGTCATTAAGACGACAAACGAAATTTCTCAAAATACTTATTGAATAATAATAAAAAAATCAACGTTATAATTAATATGAGATGAAGGGGAGTACCTTTTAAAAATAGATTCACACACAATCCAATGCTTAACCTCAAGCGCTTGAAGATCATATCAATACTGAAAAAGTATTGATATAAGGTTTAATGCAATTATGTAAGTGACACATATGCCAAGACAAACCATTGATTATCCAATTTTAACATTGGATAACTCAAACAGTTTAAGGTTTGTGCGCTTCTTACATGATGGAACTGTTTTTATGTTTGAAAGTTTAAGTGGACATGTGTAAGGATCCGAAAAATTTCGTAAAATTTAGTTTCACGATAATTAACGTGAATAATAAATTATCGTATATTATAATTTATTTTGCTGGGTTAAAAGACTTGTTTGACTATATAATAGGGAAAAAATATAAAATATGGATGAAATACAACCTTAATACGCAAATACGGGGATACGATATTAATATGAAAATATCATATTTATACGAAAATGACCTAAACCTAATTTTGGCATTTATTTTCTTTTATGTTAATATTTTCTCCATAAAATTTAGTTTCACAATAATTAACGTGAATAATAAATTATCATACATTATAATTTATTTTGCGGGGTTAAAAGGTTTGTTTGACTATATAATAGAGGTAAATATAAAATATGGATGAAATACAACCTTAATAAGCAAATACGGAAAAATACGATATTAATATGAAAATATCGTATTTATACGAAAATGACCTAAACCTAATTTTGGCATTTCCTTTATGTTAAAATTTTCTCCATCTAAATTAAATTAATTACCCACTAATATTCACTAAATACCCACTAATTATCCACTATACCCACTAAATATCCACTAATTTTTCACTTACACTATTTTAATTGATTTAGTTTTTTATAAATACAAGCTCTCTTCTCCTTGAAAATTCCTTACAAATACAAATCAAAATACTTCTTACATTAGAGTTAAGCAAAAAAAAGAAGAAGGAGAAGTTTAAGGAGAAGAGGAGAAGGTAGGTGATAAGGTAAGTAAGACGTGGAACTTTCACTATTGTTAAGAGAAGGTAATCATCTTGATTAGAAATTTTATGGAATATTATACACTCTTTGATAAATTCTGATATTAATATATGTTGAATCCTCATATGCCTAGTTTCTAATAAAGTCAATAAATCATGATTCGGAGTTGAGAATCTTAAGTTATAAATCAAAATGTATGGATATATCAATCTGTAAAAAACTGAATACAGAAATGACTTTATGACTTGATATGAAATTATATAGTAAGACTTATGAGACAAGCCTTATATCACTAGGAAGGTATGAAAGTCTAGTTTTCAGAACAGTTTATAAATAATTATTTGGAGTTGTATATAGAGAGTTATGAACAAATTGGTGAAATAAGATCAAACTGTTTAAACTAACATAAAATATAAATTTGAACTAACTAAATGCTATTATTGGTATGATTTTATGATGGAAACTTTAATTCACTGGAAATATTATGAAGTCTAGTTTATATTAAATTTTACGGAATAATTTTTGAAGTTGTATACATGAAGTTATAAATTTAAATACGTCAAAATGTCAAGCTGGATAGAATCTAAGACACTCGTTCTAGAGGCCAAGAAGCTTACTTCAAAGACCGGAACACTCGTTCCAGAGGCCGAGACACTCGTTCTAGAGATCGAGATACTCGTTCTAGAGGTCGAGAAGCCGTCTTAAAACCTTTGGACCAAGAATAATCATTTTGATCCCAAAACAACTCCAAATATTCACAAATACCTCTAATAATATTCAATTTATAAAATCATCATCATGCACAATAAAAATAAGTATCAAATACTTTCACAAAGCTCAGCATCACCTCATAATATTAATATGATGGTTTTTTTTTATAAAGTACAAATAAACATTCATAAGAAAATGTATTAATATATGAATCGTATCATGTTATAGGATCTGGAGACGTCGCTTGTTGAGACATAAAGGACAAACTGAGCGTGTGTGTGAGGAAGTTGTAATAAGAAGGTAACGTTTAGATTTATTGTGTGTGGCGATGCGTATCATTATACCGTGAGTATAATAATATGCATTGGAATCTATTGACGTAGTCACTAAATGTAGCTGACGTAAAATACTGACTGTAACTATTGTGTGCCGTGATAAAATGATGTGTGTGTTTGTGTTATGCCTTGTTTATTGGTATAAAGGGGATGAGTGAGTGAAAGGAGTGTAAATCCATAATTGGTAACTTAACTCCATGGTATAAAACACAAAGAGCGTTGCGTCTGTCGTATTTGTTATATAGTGATTTGGAGGTGAAATTCTTTTATTGACTTTGTGATGTTGTTTTGGTATGAGGGAAACTCTCTGCAGGAGATCCTGGGCTCCGGTTTGACTGATCCCCTTTCGCGGATGTCCCTTTTACTAAAGCTGAATAAATCTTGATAAGTTGAAATTGAATAAGTCTCTTCAATGGCACAATTATAACACTGAGGGTATCTATTGTCTGTCTTTATTGTGCTTTTAAGATTATAATTGTGAATGTCGGCTTGATATGATAAGTTCTAGAGTGGTGAAACAAAGGACCTAAGTGGTCATTTCACTTTTCTTTTCTTATCTTCTTCTCTCGTGTAACCCCTGATAAGGGGGCCGACACGTTATTGGGCTCATATGGCTCACGGTTATATTTTTCTATGTTTTTCTCTTCTCTGAGTTTTCAGGAGTTAGAGACGACTGGCAGGTGTGATATAGGTTATGGTGCTAATGTGCATCTACTGTATTATGGTTTATAAACTAAGTAAAATATGTAATAAATGAGAAGTTTTCGCTGTATTTGATAATATTACTGGTTATATCTAAGTGAATTTTATTTATTTCTGTACCTAAACCGATTAAGTAATTTTTGCCTAACTGGGGTGTTGGGATTCAGCGACAGTGACGTCATTTTATGTGTATTAATATTATGCATTAATATGTTATAAAAAATTGGGGGGCGTTACAGATTGGTATCAGAGTAAGGTTTAGGTTAAGGACTAAACGAAATCACTTAGGTTTAAGTAAATATTTTTTGTGTAATTTGGGGACTAAATGAAATATTTAAGTTTTCTTATGCTTATGCTTGGATTTAGTCTTATTCCATATTTTCGGACATGTTATTAAGATAAGTTTATTTTATGTTCAGGATGGTTAAGACTAGGAGTCAGGGATTCACTCCGAAGCGTGTTTCTAGGATGATTCATTACAAGAGGTCTAGTGTACATATTGAGGTGCATCTTCATAAGATTAGGACGGCGGTTCGGGCACTTAAGAGGATCGATGATAGCATACATCATCCTATATATCAAGTGGAAGCTCTCTTTTATTCACTGTCAAGTTATATTTACATGTGCTTTTGGGATCGATTCTATCCCGAGCTGTTCCTTAATGGGGTGTCTAATGAAAAGAGGTACTTCATAGATGGCAAGTGGATCGTTGATTTTGAGTCAGCTGGTCGTAAGGTTGTCTATGCGTACAGCCATTGGTGAAGATGAGACTTGACGAAAGTTAAGGGATTTAGCTTAATAATATGGTCTTTTGTACTAAGTGTGTTCTTATGGGACTTTCTCTCCGGTGTAGTAAATTATGTAATTATTTGTAATGTATATAAGGATTTTGGTGTGGCTATCTATATACTTATCTTTACAATAAATTCATTATTTATATACTAAATGCTGCTGATAATGGAATTTGTTATCTTTACCTTATGTTAATTGCCACGAAGATAATTTAAGGGATAATGGTTAATAATGCATGGAATAATAGCAATGTCAATGAAAATAATTTGGATTGACATTTTGCAAATGTTTAACTTATAGGGTGATGGCACACATTGAAAATGAGACTATTCAAGCTGAAGGGTCAATGGAATCAGTGGGCTATGCTACTGGAGTTCATCCTGCGATGCAGGAAGGGATACATGAAGTAGCAGCGGGAGAACAATCCGCGAAACAATCGTCAGTTGACCCTAGAATTGTGATGATGGAAGAGCTTCTAAGGATCAGAAGGAAAGCAGAGGAACCTACTGAACCTGACACCGAGAAGTACTTCCAAAGGCTTAATGCATACCGACCAAAAAGGTTTTCAAGAGATAATGATCCAACGGTTCTGGAGAACTGGTTTGGAGGTATGGAAAAGCTCTACAAGGCTGTAGGGTGTCCCGAGAAATTGAAGGTCAGCTTCGGGGTATATTACCTCGAGGGTGAGGCCAACAATTGATGGACCACAGTCGTGGAACGAGTTGAACTACCTAACTTTGACTAGGAACAGTTGAAGGAGTTGATTTGTGACAGGTACTATCCTGAGTCTCTAAGGGATTGGATGAGGGAGGAGTTCTCTTCTCTAGAGTAAGGTGACATGAATGCCATAGAATATGCAACAAGATTCATAATGCTGCTGCGATTTGTGCCTTCGTTCTACAGTTCGGAAGCTGAAAAGAAACAAAAGTTTCTGAAGGGCCTTAGCTGGAGGCTCAAGCCAAGGTTGTTTACCCATACATTTGTTTCATATCAACAAATGTATGACAAGGCCGTGAATTTGGAGCGGTCTTTGGCAGAGAAGGATGCTTTCTTTGTAGAAAAGAAAAGAAAGCGAGATGATGCAAGATCCAGTAAATCTGATAGATTTCAACAGACTGACGGACCTCGATCTAATCAACGAGGTGGGCCAACTGGCAATACTTCTAGTGTAGGAAAAAAAGGAGGAAACCAGGGGACACAATCATACAATCCACAGTATGGTCAGCAGTCCAACTAGAGGCAATCTCAAAGAGGTGGAGCGAGTAATCCGAATCGTTCCACTGGTGGTGTCACTTACTATAATTATGACAGATTCGGACATGTTGCAAAGGATTGCCGTATCGTACCTGTGACATGCTATAACTATGGTGGACAAGGCCATAGAAAAAGATTTTGTCCACAAGGAAACATGTCAAGAGACACAGTTCAGGGACCAGCAGCTACAGGCCAATCGATTGCACAATCGCCAAGGCAAGTTGGGAACCAACCTAAACCCCCACCAGGGAGGAGGGTATTCAACATGAACCCACAGGAAACATAGCAGAGGGGAGCTACGATGATTGGTAATCTTCAACTTTTCTCCCGTCTAGCTTTCGCGCTGTTTTACATTGGTGCTACCCATTCTTTCGTTGCCAAGTCTTTTCTTGAAAAGCACGACATCAAATCTGAACCCATACCTAGTGCGATATATATCGGGTTATCAACCGGAGACGTTGTGGGTTGCAGACATTCTGTTTCTTATGTCCCAATTGAGATAGGGGTGAAAATTTTCCTATTGACCTTGTTGTGTTCGATCTTCGGCATTTTGATGTCATTCTTGGTATGAGTTGGTTAGAAAAGTATAGGACCACCATAGATTGCGAGAAGAAATTGGTTAGAATAATAGGTACTAAAGGAGAAAAGTTTGTATACTATGGGAAAGGGTTAAGACCTGAGGTAATAGTATCCGCAATGACAGCAAGCAAGTTTCTAAAGAAGGGTTGTCAGGGATACTTATGTCACATAGAGGTACCTTCCGAGGAAGGTAAGGGATTATCAGAAATTCCAGTTGTGCATGAGTTTCCAGACGTCTTTCCGGAGGAAATACTGGGATTGCCACCCAATAGAGATTGACTTCTCTATTGAGCTAGAGCCGGACGCAACACCTATTTCCAAAGCGCCTTATCGTATGGCATCTGTAGAGCTGAAAGAGCTTAAAACTCAGTTCGAGGATCTGCTTAGAAAGGGGTATATTCGACGGACTCCTATGCTTTTCGTTAAGAAGAAAGATGGGGGGTATTGACTACCGGGAGTTGAACAAAATCACCATAAAAAATCAGTATCCTTTACCTCACTTTGATGATCTTTTTGACCAGTTACAAGGGGGTACGGTCTACTCCAAGATAGACCTTCATTCTGGTTATCATCAATTGCGTATCAAATCCACAGATATTCCAAAAATAGCTTTTCAAACTCGGTACGGTCATTATGAGTTCGTTGTTATGCCATTCGGACTCAGTAATGCACCTACTGTGTTTATGCATTTGATGCATAGGGTCTTTAAATCTTATCTTGATTAGTTTGTTGTCGTGTTCATTGATGACATAGTGATATACTCCAAGACTCCACAAGATCATGAACGACATCTTCGAACCACCTTGGGAACCCTCACAGAAAATCAATTGTATGATAAACTCAAAAAGTGTGAATTCTGGTTGAAAGAAGTTGCCTTCTTGGGACACGTGATCTCAGGAGATGGTGTTAAGGTCGATCTGAAGAAGATTGAAGCTATGAAGGAATGGGTCAGACCTAGTAATGTGACAGAGATCAGAAGTTTCCTGGAGTTAGCCGGTTACTATCGTCGGTTCATGGAGGATTTCTCTAAGATAGCCATGTCATTGTCTAATCTTACGAAGAAGAACACGAAGTTTACTTGGTCTGAAAGCTGTGAGAAGGCTTTCCAGGAACTGAAGACTTGTCTCACTTCTGCTCCTGTGCTTACACTACCTTCTGGTGAGGAAGGATACTGTGTATATAGCGATGCATCTAAGCAAGGATTTGGGTGTGTACTCATGCAATACGCGAAAGTAATAGCTTATGCTTCGAGACAACTGAAGCTATATGAGCTTAACTACCCGACGCATGATTTGGAGCTAGCCGTGGTGGTTTTTGCTATTAAGATCTGGAGGCATTATCTATACGGAGTGTCTTGTAAGGTCTTTACTGATCATAAGAGCTTGAAGTACATTTTTACTCAGAAAGAGGTCAACATGAGACAACGGAGATGGCTAGAGCTATTAAAAGACTATGATCTGGACATCCAGTATCATCCAAGGAAGGTTAATGTGGTGACCAATACTCTAAGCAGGAAGGTTCGGAATTTAGAGGGAAACTTGCACTTATTGAGAATTACGCAAGACACCCTGGTTGATGAATTCTGCAAGTTAGGAATTAAAGTTCGAACAAGGTCAGTTAGTGGGAGACTTGTAGATATGCAAGCTCATCCTACTCTTCACGAAGAGATAGTGCAGGCTCAAGAGAACGATCTACAGAAGCTAAGAGAAGAGGCTCGAAAGGGTACGGCAACGGGATTTGTGATTCACGAGGATGGATCACTACGATTTCAGAATTGTTTTTGTATACCCAATAATGAAATGTTGAATATGAAAATTCTTGAGGAAGCACACCAAAGCCTCTATTCTGTTCATCCTGGAGGTAACAAGATGTACCAGGATCTATGAAACCACTACTGGTGGAGCAACATGAAAATGGAGATTGCTGAGTTTGTCAGCAAGTGTTTGGTCTGCCAACAGGTAAAGATAGAACATCAAAGACCAGGTGGATTATTACAACCTCTTGAGATACCAACATGGAAGTGGGATACAATATCCATGGACTTCATAGTTGGATTTTCAAGCAAGGTTGGTGGTTTAAACTCCATTGGGGTAATTGTAGACCGTTTGACGAAGTCTGCACACTTTCTTCCAATCAAAAACACGTGGAGTGTTGACCGACTGGCCAAAGAATATGTGAAGACTATTGTAAGGCTCCATGGAGTTCCTAGCACCATAGTGTATGATAGAGACACGAGATTTTAGTCTCGATTCTGGCAAAGATTGCAAGAGGCTCTCGGTACGCGTCTGAACTTCAGTACCGTCTTCCATCCTGCATCTGATGGCCAAACGGAGAGGACCATACGAACCTTAGAAGATATGTTGCGTGCATGTGTCCTTGATTTCAAAGGCTCTTGGGATCATCATTTGCCTTTGGTCGAGTTTACCTACAACAATAGTTACTATTTCAGTATCGGTATGGCGCCGTTTGAGGCGTTATATGGCAGAAAGTGTAGCACACCGTTATACTGGAATGATATTCAAGATGTGATCCAGTTAGGACCAGAGATGATACAAGAGTTGGCTGAGAAGGTGAAACAGATTTAGGAACGGATGAAGGCTGCACAAGACCGTCAGAAGAGTTATGCCGATGTGAGGTGAAGACCTCTAGAGTTTGAGGTCGGAAATCATGTGTTCCTGACGATCTCACCTGCTAAAGGTGTAATGAGATTTGGGAAGAAAGGAAAACTTAGTCCACGATATATAGGACCTTTTGAGGTTCTAGAGCGAGTTGGGGAGGTAGCTTATAGACTAGCACTTCCTACCAACCTGTTGTCCATGCACAACGTGTTCCACGTCTCTATGCTTGGCAAGTATGTGCCCGACCAAAGCCATATCATACAGTACGACCCTATCATAATAGATGAGAATATGTCGTATGAGGAGTAACCGTAAGAAATCCCCGATCGTCGAGAAAAGGTCTTAAAGAATAAGATAATACCATTGGTTAAGGTTTTATGGGCAAATCATTTAACCTCGGAGGCAACTTGGGAAGTTTAGGAGACAATGCGGAAGCAATATCCATATCTATTTAAAGGTAATTTAAAGGAGGAAAGAATGTAAGGACCCGAAAAATTTCGTAAAATTTAGTTTCACGATAATTAACGGAATAATAAATTATCGTACATTATAATTTATTTTACGAGGTTAAAAGGCTTGTTTGACTATATAATAGGGAAAGAATACAAAATATGAATGAAATGCAACCTTAATACGCAAATACGGAAAAATACGATGTTAATACGAAAATACCGTATTTATACGAAAATGACCTAAACTTAATTTTGACACTTATTTTCCTTTATGTCAATTTTTACTCCCCCTGAATTAAATTTATTACCCACTAATATCCACTAATTATCCACTAATTTTTCACTTAAACTATTTTAATTGATTTAGTTTGGTATAAATACAAGCTCTCTTCTCCTTGAAAATTTCTTATAAAAAGAAAATAAAATACTTCTTACATTAGAGTTAAGCAAGAAAAGAGAAGAATGAGAAGTTTAAGGAGAAGAGGAGAATATAGGTGATTAGGGGAGTAAGACGTGAAACTTTCACCGTTGATAAGAGAAGATAAACATTTTGATTAGAATTTTTGTGAAATATTATACACTCTTTGATAAATCCTGATATTAATATATGTTGAATCTTCATATGTCTAGTTTGTAACAAAGTTGATAAATCATGATTCGGAGTTGACAATCTTAAGTTATAAATCAAAATATAGAGATATATCAATGTGTAAAAAATTGGTTACAGAGTTGACTTTATGACTTGATATGAAATTATATAGTAAGACTTGTGAGACAAGTCTTATATTACTCGAAAGGTATGAAAGTCTAGTTTTCAGAATAGTTTACAAATAATTATTTGGAGTTGTATATAAAGAGATATGAGCAAATTAGTGAAATAAGGTCAAACTATTTGAATTAGTAGAAAATATAAACTTGAACTAATTAACTGCTATTATTGGTAAGATTTTTCGAGGAGGCGATGGTGAACAGAGGTTATGTTGACATTATAGAAGAAGCATGGATGAAAGCGCGACATATATGGCTTATTTGGTTGAAAGAGCATATAAGTTGTAGGTTTTCTTCCTCGTTTGATTGAAGAAGCCAAATTTTTCTTATTCTCAACATCATACGACTGAATTGGCAAAATATTTGCTCATAGGTCCGACTCCTTGAGGGCAATGAGATGGTAAAGGGGCAATAGCCACGAGGCCTGCGGTTTATGTCAAAAAATTCAAGCAATATGTTGTCAAAGATTTTTTGTTCGATACATTCTCAACCAGTAAGGAAAAAATTATAGTAAATTGGGGTGTTTGCGTGAAAGGAGATGGTGTCACAGACTACTATGGTATTCTCATAGACATTGTTGAACTCCAATATATCGGGACAGAGTTTAGAAATTTAAAGACTGTGGTTTTCAAATGTGAATGGTTCGATTGACTCTCTGGATTGAGCGTACACCCGAGCTATGAGCTTGTTGATATAGATCGTCTGAGCAGATACGGAGGGTTGTATGATCCTTTTGTTCTTGCCACTCAAGCAATTCAAGTGTATTATGCTCCTTATCCGGGTTGTGCACCCCGACACAGTAGATGGTGGGCGGTATTCAAAACAAAATCACGATGCACTATTGACGCTCCTGAAGCAATGGAACAAACTTTACAAGAAGATTTCAATGTCTCCCCCTTTATTCTTGAACCATTGGAAGAAACAATATATGACAATGATGATGAAGATGATGAGATAGGCAAAGAGGAGGAGGAGGAGGACGAGGAGGACGAGGAAGAGGAAGAGGAAGAGGAAGTGGAGGAGGAGGACGAGGAAGACACAATAAATATGACGAGGGGTCTGAAAATGATGATGAAGATGATGATGACGAGGAGGAGGAATGATCATTTCTTAACATTTTAAATAAATATGTAAAGAACAAGAACTGCCTAACGTAATGAATTATGTCTTTGTAGCATACGCAATCATATCGGTTGCATCCTTGCATATTAAATTAACATTTTTTACATTTACTATGTTCGCAGATGTCGTCATCCGGTGATTCCAGGGATAGATGTAGTGCTTCTCGTGGACGATCCAGCGGACGCTGCACAGGTTCACAGGATCGTTGTTCTGATAGGAGCATCTCCAAGAGCATTGAGAGTATCATTCCATCTCACGTTCCAGCGATGTTAGGAGAGCCCCAGTGTGATCAGTTAGATATCGTGGCCGATGTACAGCACGATCATGATCAATTAGCCCCGGCGTTGCCTCTGAATGAGCCCTCTCCTCGTGCTTCTACATCAGCACGGCCATCGTCCTCCCGTGCTAGTAGATCTAGACTGTCGGTTATCGATCCTAGTTCTCCTTTACATCCAGATGCACATTGATAAGATTTTTGAGATTCACATCCTTTTTACTTCTTGTATATACATTTTATATTTATGCATCATTAATATAGACGTACTTTTAAATCCTTATGTGTATTTGGATTACTGTTTTGTAGGTTTTATCACACTGATATAGTGAGGACAGTCACTGCATCATTCACCGCCTTTTATGAATCGTTGTGGACTAACTATTCAGAGGTACCACTACATGCACATGATCGCATGTTCAGTTGGTTCTCGGTACGACCCCGAAATCCTTTTTTTATTATGTTATCTCTAATTTTATTTCGATATATATAAATGCACTAAAGAAATTAATTTGTTCTATTGTTTCTTTCAGACGCAGTATACCCGGGATCCATCACTCGATGCATGGGTATGCGCTGGATAGGAGGCGACGTTGAAACGTCGTTTCCCAGACATCTTCTACAAGGCTCGAATCGCTATCACTGAGGGACGATTCGACAACGTACAGTGGATGCCCTTTGAGCTTCAGATGGAGCTCTTGGAGAGACAGTGCAGGAGTGAGGATTTCTAGACGAAAATCCGACATCGCCCAGCAGAACCGGGGGAAGGGGACCACGACACACACTCAGGGTAGTGTGTCCTCCGTCGCCATCGGGAAGAGGATGGTAAGTTTTTCGTTTGTTTTTTTCATTCGGTACATTTAAGATTTATACGTGTTTTATCATCTCATTAAAAAAATTTAATAACAATCATAATGTCGTTTGAACTCATAATGTTGCTTGAATTGTTTTAGGAGACGGTTTTGAAGCGAAAGGTCATGGGATCCGAGGTTTTTATCTAGACTCGTAAGAAATCAGATGCCCTTGGCGTTGTAAAGACCATTCAGGCCGGAAAGTCTATAGCGGACATTCTGCTAGTTGACGAGCCTGCGACACAGCTTCGGGTATCTTTTCTTTCGCTCCTTATTTATTAAATACATTTTCTATTACATTTCACATTATTAATGCATTACAAATTATCTAATGTAGGATTCATATTTTGAGCTACTCGGTCAGCTGCCTGAGTCGCAGATGCATGAGCTACTCGGTCAGTAGCAGTTTCATGCCGTGGCTGATCGGACTTTCTTAGAGGTCTCTCGGACCGACAAGGGAAGGGTATATGGCATTGGCTCAGCTGCGAGCCAATTGTACCCCCGATCCATGCTCAGTTCTTCATCCAGGAGTCAATCGCAGAGCTCTCGGGAGATTCCGGAGAATTATTATGAGTTTAAGGAAGAAGTCCTCGCCCTCCAACAGAGTCAGACCAGGATGGAGCAGCAGATGGCCTTCCTGTTCATGAAGATGGGCGAGGATCCTTCTACATGTCAGAACGAGGGTGGTAGAGCTTTTTCTCCTTTTCAACCACCTCTGGACGACGACTCCTGCCCTCCAGAGCAGCGTGATGTTCGACTAGCTGGTCATTGATGGCTATTAGGTTGTTGTAAACACTTTATATGTGTATAATTCTTGATTTTAGTTGAATTTGGTTGATGTTTGTTTATTTTTTAGTTGGATGTTCCAGGTACATGTATTTGTATTGGTACGTACTGAAATTTTAATTTTATTTTTTTAAAAATTAAACTCAATTAGCGACGGAATCCGTCGCTAAATGCTCAAAAGATGAAATAGTGATTTTGTGACGGAATCCGTCGCTAATTTTTGGAGAGAAAAATTAGTGATGCATTCTGTCGCTATATTTTCAAAAGCGTGAAATGTGTTTTAGCGATGGATTCCGTCTCTATTTTCTCAAAAAATGAAATATTGATTTTACGACGGAATCTGTCGCTAATTTTTTGAGAGAAAAATTAACGACGGAATCTGTCGCTATACTTTCAAAAATATGGAATGTTTTTTAGCGACAAATTCCGTCGCTAAGTTACGTAAGTTGCGACGGATTTTCCATCGCTAAATTCACAACTATAAAAAAAAATTAACGACGGAAAAAATCAATCCGTCGTAATATGTTTTTTTTTTAGCGACGCATCTGTCGCTAATTTATGCATTAGCGACGGAAACACTCCGTTGCTAAATATGTTTAGCGACGGATTTTTACTTTTTTATGTTGGAAATTTTCCATTGCAAAACAACGTGTTTTTTGTAGTGTTACGACCTATTTGCATTTAGATTACAAAGACAATTTGCTTTAGTAGAATATACAAACATGTGTGTAGTATGCGGGTAGCAAACTAATATATATTCTAAATCAACAAAATCACATGCATTTCATGAAATGACATGACGGTTGCATAATTATCAAACATTTGAGGGGTGGTTATTTTGATATTAGAAACATAAATATTATATTAATTAATTCTTTTTTAGAGGTAATACATTAATGAGTTCTTATAATATATATTATAAATCAACAAAATCATATGTATTTCATGGAATACCATTTTCATCGAATGACATGACGGTTATGTAATTTATAAATATTTAAAGGGTACATTGATCATTTTAATATTAGAGACATAAATATTAGATTAATTAATTTTTTTAGAGGCAGTATATTAAATAATTCTTAATATTAAACAAGCACTTAAAAGCATATATTTTACTTTGGTTTTTCATGTGTGTCATGTCTCATTTAGTTTCATTAAGCTGGCATTGGTAACGGTCGTAATAGAATGAAGTAACCCCCAAAAACCAAATAATTAATCAACTTGGAGACTTCCCACAAATACCCATGAACTTCCACTTCGTCTTCTTCATCCTCTTGAACGGTTATCTTCGACATCTTCGATTTCCCTCATGACTCTTTCTCTTCCCCTATTACCTTCCATTTTCTTACCTTGTCATCATCTTCAACTTAATTGGTCTCGATTGCATTGGGTTGACAGTGTTTGGTTGAAGCAGGTAACTTTGGAGGGTTTTTCTTGCTATATGGAAGTGGTTATCGTTTCTGGATGGTCTTCAATTTTGGGACAATCTGGAGCCGTAGCAATCGCATCAAGTATTCAGATTCTTCTCATCATCTCAATCGCATTTCCATTCTCAATGTGCAGTCGCCATGCAAATACACACTCGAATAATCACACCATTATTCTAACTTTCTCCTAATCCGATCGATCAATTTTGTCATTTGCCTTCGTTTATCATATTGCATTCTCTTTGATCAATCGACTTTGATCGTGTCGTTTGACATTTCGGTTAGATTTGGTTTGGTTTTTTGTGTTATGAATTAGAATCGCAGCTAGGAAAAGAGGTGCAATGGGGTCGATATCCGAAGTCGTGATCGGAACCACATCGCATAGATGGATGGCTGGCGAAGAATGATGGCCTATCACAAGGTTATCCATCGATTATAGTATTTAGGATACATAGTTTTCCTTTTATTGTTGGCAGGGCTTGTATTATTTTTCATCGCTGTAAAAATATCATTTCTTAGGGACTAGAAAATGAAATTGGTCTAGGTAAGTTTATGTTCCGACAAGCCATATTTGATATTGGTAGTATGCCAGGAACATTCTCAATTGTATGCTTGAAAGCGGTTTACTCATGGTTTGCTTGCTTTGGGATGTCTCCTCGATGTGATAATCTTGCCTAGCTGAGAAGTTTTTATTCCATCCCGATCGGACTTCATGTATCCGCCATCTTGCAGGCAGCCAATATAAAAGTGCTTGCATCAATAGGAAGAGAAGAGCTGAAGAAAATATGTGTTGATAATTTCCCTGAATAGATATCTTTGCTTGTCTATGAACAGGTTAGCTCTTGACCACTGTGTTTCGCTTTTTAAAACTTCTCATGGGTGCAATACTCTTTTGAATATCATTGTGTCATCTTAAAATCAGGACTTTTGTATGTGTTTTCTATTTCAACTACAACTATGATTGGCATACCTCATGCTCCCTTCTCTATTTCTAACAGAATCCTCATGAATAAAATGAGACAATTTAACTGAAGGGCATGGCCTTTTTTTCAATTATTATTTACTATAATGTTTAGACCTTAGGATCTTTCTTTTTCCTAATTGTTTACTGCAACATCTTGAACAATTGCAATGTAGTTATCAACTACGAATAATCATCAAGACAGAGGCTTGCTAATCTGGAGGTTTAATGGTATTAGAAGAAGACAAGCTGCGTGCAAGCTCTAAGCTCCTACGATGCATTCCATTGATGGTCCTATTGAAATTTTTGTTTCATTGGTAATCAACGTTGTTCTATACCCCTTATTTCTCTTGGTTGGTTTTTCCCAGGTGAAATGGCTTAACAAGCAGCTGAGCAAACTATGGCCATATGTTGTTGATGTAAGTAGTGTCCCCTACTCTCTTTTTATGAAAAGGAAGCCTTCTTTCTTGCCTTTATTTAGAGAAACTTATGTGTAGTAGTGTTTTTTAACAGGCTTCAGAACTCTCAGTCTGGGTGGCGAACTTTTCTCCAGTTATGTTTCTTTGGATATCTAGCTATCCTACTGAAGGTTCAGCATATTGTTAATTTAGGACTGATATTTTTGCAATTTCAAGCTGGAGAGATGGTCATAAGATAATATATGGAACCTCTTCTGAAACAGTATCGTTCCATCGAAATCACCTCACTGAAGTTCAGTAAGCTATCTCTTGGGACGTTGCCCCTAAAATTGAAGGTATGATTCTAGCATAATGAAAAATGCCTCAATGGCAATAACAATGAATGATGTCTTTATCCCATCGCATGTGTCCTGTTGAGCACTGTCCAAGGAGCATTATTTTCACTCACATGGAATATCATGTCTAACTGTTTGCATAAACTTCTGTAATCGATTGGCCACTACAAGTTTCGATGTTGCAGGTATTCATGTCTAAGCTGTAACTATAATTTCCAATAATTGCTAGAATTCGTGTTCAGAGTTGTTGATGGTGACTCAAACTCACCACCGCCTTTGACCAGCCGCCGCCGCCTTTGTCCTCATCCAGCCGCCTTCGTCTTTATCAGACGGAGGAATCTCACACGCCTCTTCTTCCTGATTTGAGAGGCTTTTCTCTTGCTATAAAAGGAAGAAGAGGATTGATGGAGAGACAGAAGAGCAGAGAAGTGCAAGAGAGAGCCTTAGAGAAATTGAAGAGGAGAAGAGCTGAGGAAGTGAGCCGGGAAAGGAGAAGGTGCAGGAGAGGAGTAGAGAAAGGAATTGGGGAAAGTAAAGGGATAAAGGAGAGAAAGTGATTAGCGTCACTATTCACATATACCCACAAAAATATATTGAGGGTTTAAGAGATTTATTTTAGAAATTATTATCTCTATTCCTTACCGTGAGATTCTCAATATTTTAAGTGTAGCTCCTTTTGTATTTTCTCATTTGGTTAGTGGATTCTTTGTCGTCGGCGACCGTCCGTGGTTTTCCCCCGCAAGGGTTTCCACGTAAAATTTTTTGTCTCATTTATTTTTGCGCACTTATTATTGTTTTTGTTTATTATTAACGGATCCGTTCGTAACAAACTGGTATCAGAGCTTGGAACGTTTCAATTCTTGTTTCCTACACCGGGTTCGCCCACATAGGCTTAGGAACGAACGTTGTTAAGTTCGAGACTTAAGTTATATTTTTGCGGGTAAGTTTTTTTGCTTTTTTTCACAAAAACAATTTTTTTTCCACGGATGAACATTGTCAAACAGTGCTGCACATTGTCGTGAACAGTGTACGGATATAGTTACTGTTTACACAGTGTTTCGGTGAACAGTATACGGACATAGTTACTGTTTACAAGCTGGAGAGTTTGTATATGAGCAAATACGTAGCTTCCCGTCTGTATATGCGGCAGCGTCTTCATTCCTTCAAAATGAAGGATTCAGGTACATCACTTGAAAAACATATGTCTGATTTTCA